>BGPR01009024.1:0-12090 GCA_013235015.1 Araneus ventricosus
GACTGTCTGTTGGTCTGTATAATAGCATACTTGTTAACTCCATGCGCATGCGTAAATGCCTGTGCAAAGAAGGGATACTCCGAAAACTTGGCAGTTTGCCAAAAACCAATTCTGGCGGCGAGATTTTGTAAGGAAGCAAACATTTAGGGCGTCTCGTTTCACTTGCGTATTGGAAGCAATCTCTGCGCATGCGCAAGCTATTCTCCTGTTCTCTTCTCCGCACGCGGAACTTGCATTGCTCGAGTTTGATAAAAAAAAATAAATATTGCGAAGTTTTAATACATACGTATCTTTTTGAATATGATTCTTCACCTCAATATTTTACTATCACTATAATCAACAATGAAAAACCTCCTGATAGTCATTGCATTCTGGGTTACAGTTGCTTCGAACTTTTTATCAACGCAGGGGAAAGGGAAATGACAAATGTTTGAAAAGTATACGAGAAAGTTTAGGGGAGACCACTCTCGCTGGTTTCAGGAGAAAATTGTGAAAATGTCCTTAAAACAGCGCGAATTTTGTCACCCAATTTAGAGCGCCCTGGTATTGCTTATTTTGCGACTACATCACTGCTTCTATACCTCTTTTTTTGTATCGTTTCAAACTGAACTGAGACCGCGGTGTCCTAGTGATAAGGTGTCGGCCGCTGAGCCGGAGGACTCCGGGTTCTAAACACGATTCCACTGAAGATCCGTCGTGTATTGGGCCTGTTGCACGTTAAATCATACTTAGAGAGACACAGGGCCGCCTTGTGCCCCTGTGTCTTGTAGCCATTCCAGCTATTTTACAGTTTGGGTGGACAACCTTAGGGAGACAAACGTTCTCCCGCTGGTGTGGTGCGGAAGTTTGGAGAGTGGGGTTGCCAGCTCGGATGTCGTCTTTGTCATCTAACCGCGGTTCAAAATGAGGAGATCCGTCCCAAAATAGCCCTCGTGATGCTTCAAAACGGACGTTAATATGATCAAACTGAACTTTACTATTTTTACCCTATTCATGTGATCATCTGATATATTTTGTGACTTGGCGAGTGAGTTGATTTAAATTATAAAAAAATGTTGTAAATCTTAATAAAAAAAAACATTTGAGTATTTTTGCTTTAGAAGTCATAGAAAATATAAGAGATTTACTGGAATTTATCTCGAAGTATCATTCCTAAAGTGATGAGGAAATAAATGAAAAAAACTACAAGGAACAGAAAAAACGACTCTGGATTAAATCTAAGGAATACGAAACAGCAGAATTGGTAATAAACTATGTAAATAATTTGCGGTAAATAAAACGTGGAAGAAAATTATATCACACAATAGCTCAGCTGGATGCAAAATCACTTATCGCCGTATAGCTGGTGAATATAGAAAGAATTAATGTCCTGCGGGAATATAGTTCCATTCTGAAAGTTCTGCTGTTTCATTATATGAAGCACAGTAATCACATGGATGGAAATAGAGGCCTGTCCATGGTGGCGAGAAAAATGGTGCGCCAGCCATATGAAGATGGTGTGAGAAAACTGAATGCAATAATAGCTGCATTCCAAAATCGTGGTTGGAAAGAACCAGAAAAATTTTAAATTCTGTTAATTAAAATGTTCTGGAAAAACTTAGACAACAAACATTTGAACCGCCAACTAACTATATATATGAAAGATGTATTTAATTGGTGTAATTCCAGATGGAATATTCCTGTCGAAGAATATACGCCGTTTGTGTTTAGTTTAATTAAGTTATATTAACGTCCCGTTTTGAAGCAATACGAGGACTACTTTTGGACGGACCTACTAGTTTTCAACAGCGGTCAGATGACGAGAAAGATACCTGAGCTTGCACCCCCCTCTCCAGACTTCCGCATCACACAAATGGAAGAACCATTTGATCCTGTGAAAGACTTATGCTATAAATAAATGAAACTGAGTGGAATCCGAAAATTTTATCGGCTGATGCCATCAGTGTAATAACTAATGGCTTCAGAGCTATTTTGGACTTCCCTAGCGACGATTGACGTGCTGTTTCCATGTAGTAAAAAAAAGATTGATGGCAAACTGCGTGGCATTAAAGACAAAGATGAAACAAGAAATGATATTGAATGTCTTCATTTAAACTCTGATGATAATACCTTTAACTTAGTGTATTATTTTTAAAGAAATAGGAGGAAAAAGAATGATGTGAATATTGTAACATTCACAGAATACTTTAAATCGAATAGCTTACCAGAAATCGTTACTGATATATAGGAGCTCGGTATTATTTTCCTATCACCAATGATGGATTAGAGGCAACCAATGCGGTGATAAAAAAAAAGGAACATACATTTTGTGAGCGTCTCGCTGTTAGTCAGTTCCTTGAAATGTGTGAAAATGCGATTGTGAAAAAATTGTCAAATGAACGTGATCCAGTTAACCCGAATTACAAACCATTTTAAATGAAACTTCATCTAAAATGGTTTGCATGTCCCCACAAAGACTTGGACAAAACCAAATCAGTGGGAAATATTAGAAGTCGAAATTTTATTAGGAAGAAACGGAAACCAATCTGCGTTTTATTTACTATCTTTACAGGTGAAACAGAATATAAATGCAGAAGTGAAGAAATTCATATGAAAGGGCATATCTCATATGGACCTTTTTAGATGAATATAAAACTGAATACAAAAACTGTGAATGGAAAGTGATAGTATCTGCCTCTGGCAGTAATGGTTCTGTTTCCACATATTCGTGTCCTGTTTATATTTGTAAACATAGCGCTTAGGCATGTTAATATTTATAGGGCAAGAGAAAGTGCCAAACGAGCTAAATGTTTACCTCTTGGGCAGAAACGTAAGAGAGGTCGGCCCATTAGAGCCAAAAATGCTCTTTTAATACAATTAGTATTGTTTAGTAATGTATTAGTTTATATAATATGTTTATTTACTTTGTGCTAAAAGTAACTTTTACTCGTGCTTTATATATTTTTAAACCTTTTTTTCATTTTTTGTAATAAACTTTTTTATAATATCTATATTTTTTTATTTCCTTTTATGAGTTAGCAATCCGCCCAATTTAAAATCGTTGATACTATGTCTTAAAAATTGAGTTTGAGTGCAATGTATTCAATTTATAGTTCCGTGCCCAAAGTGAAAAATTTATAGTTCCGTGCCCAAAGTGAAAAATTTATAGGGCAAAGTATCAAATTTATAGTGCAAGGTATTTGAATTATAGCTCAAAGTATTCGAATTATAGTGTAAAGTATTCGAAATATAGTTCCATGAATCAAGTGTAAAGTATAAAATTTATAGTGTAAAGTATTCGAATTATAGTGTAAAGTATTCGAATTATAGTGCAAAGTATTCGAATTATAGTTCCATGATCCAAGTGTAAAGTATCAAATTTATAGTGCAAAGTATTCGAATTATAGTGCAAAGTATTCGAATTATAGTGCAAAGTATTCGAATTATAGTTCAATGTACCAAGTGCATACTATCTAAATTGAAGTGCAATTATATATTTCCCATTTAAAACTATTGACTGAAAATGCGCCTATCGATAATATTGCCAGGGAGAAAACTATCGATACTCTTGATATTATCGATAGTTTGAGAAAAGTCGATACTATCGATTGTTTCAGTCAATAGTTCCGAAAGTCCCTACTATCGACTTGGCTTTAATAGCATCGATAGTCTATCGATGTTTAAGGAACACTACTTTCAACATCATCCAGAGTGTTGATAGAGTGAGATTTGAGTACCTGTCTAAGTTCGGAACATTTTCCGAATTCTCGTATTCCATCTAATAGAACACATCGTCGCTTAACAAGCAACACCAGCTGTTTCAATTTTTTGAAATTTCAAAGAGGAAGATTCGAATGAATTTTTTGCAACCAATAAAGAATATTTCTGAATTCTTTTTAACATTTGCTATGAACATGAGATCGCATGCTCCAAACAGGCGTGAAAAAAAAATTTAGAAATATTCGATATCGTTTGCGAAGAGTTCATTCGAATCTTCCTCTTTGAAATTTCAAAAAATTGAGATAGATGGTGTTGTTTGTTAAGCGATGAAATGTTGCAGTCGTCAAAAAATATCGACCATTAGATTTTTATGAACTTCAAAGTTGTTTTTGATTCTGGAAAAATCATTTTTGGATTATGTCACAGTGTCCGTGTGTATGCGAACATGATCACTTAAAAAATGAAAGAGCTATCTATACTTACAAAAGGCAATTTTTTGTGTGTGTGTGTGCGTGAGATGTCCAGACGAATCTATTCGCACTTACAACCTTGAAATTTGGCACACAGCTATTCTTAATGGTGCGTCAATGCACCTCGAAGCCGCAATTTTAAAATTTAATCTAGAAAATTTTTTATTTAATGTTTTGTGTTGTTTTGGTTGATTTTTCGCACTAATTTCTCAATAGAATGGTTTTGAAGAATTGAACGAAAACAATAGACACACCATCGAAAAGAGCACATTATTTCCGTTCTAATGAAGTTAGTTTTGATTTTCTAATGTAATTTACTGAGTTTTGAGAAATTTTAAAAAAATAATCACTTTTTCCATCGAAATTATATTTTTGTTATTAAATTTGCTGCATCCGATGTTCTAATAACACTATTATTTACAATTTTTTTTCAGATTGTAACTGCAACGGTTCTGTCGGATTTAAGACAAGAACGGTTAAATTATCTTTTCCCGTTTATTTTTAATTAATTTTTTCCTGGTCAGTTGAAAGAAATTTTTATCTACCGAGCTTCCTCCCGCGACGCTTTTCCGGAGCGTTGTAGGTAATTTAATTGGTTGACGGTGCAGAGCGTAGGTCACGTCATAATCTTCAACTGAATGACTTTGATTATTATTTTCTTTATTATTTATTAACGTGTTTATGTCTCGCATATTTTATTTGCTTTATAATAATCATTTCCACGTTGCAATTTTTTAATATTGTTTCGGATTAGCGCACTCTATATTTTCTACAGTTGAAATGTCATTATCGCGAAGAAAAATAAGCGGGAAAATCAATAATGTGTATCTTTTGTTTTGTTTTCAGAACTTTTTCATGCCATTGTAGGCGTTTTTTTTTCATTTTGTTGAAGTCCTGATTCCACGGACAACGCCGTACGTGTACTACTAGTAATAGATATAAATAGATGAATTTAGGTATAGTATGTTCTTTCCACCTTAACTAACTGTATTCAATTTTTGACTAAATGCATTAGAAGGAAGATGTATTTTTCCAAAATACAAACTCAGTTTTCTTCTTATGCTATGAAGCTGAACAGAGAAGTGCCATAGTAAATTTTTTTTCACACTCATTCACATTTTTGTCGCTCACATTGCTTGAACTTATTATTCATATTTTAATTACTTCTTTTACTTGAACGTTGTGATAAAGGAAAATGATACTCATCTTTATATATGAGTTGAACTACATTTTGACATTTATTTTCTCCGAATATAAAACTCAAACATTCTCATTATATTACTGATCGTTTCAAAATGCCAAGACTAGTACTTTTGGACGATTTTACTCCGGAAAGGGATGACAGGCAATGAGTAAGATGAGCGCATTTCCGGAGTTCTTTGAAGGTTACGCTAAGTAAAATTCAAACATCTCCCCCTCCATCCTTCACTTCGCCCCTATTTTGATGAAATAAACTCCGCCCGGCGAAAGCGAGGAAAGAATCATCTATAACTGGAATTACAATAGGTGACTAGAAGTAAGATTTTCGCAACACTAAGTCACGTGACTGGGCAACCGGAAGAAAGACTTCCGTGCACCGATTAGTCACCGTAGTTATAAATCGCAAGGGCATGTCAGTATGCCTGACCCGTATGCCAATATGTTTCCACGGGGCCCGGCTCGGCTCTCGGTGGCCCTCAAACTTTGTGCACTTTTTGAAATTAGACAACATAATCGAGAAGAAATGTGAACCACAAGCAAAGGTCCTTTCTTCATAAATAATTTTATTGGTTATTCATGAGAATCAGGCAAAACATGCAGATAAACGATTTTTTTTTTCATTTTATACAACTGTATTCATAAAGTTTTAAATTTCATATCGCGGTACAAAAATAATGAAAAGGACACTTTTAAAACACTGAAATACAGAACCAATTCTTTACATGCATTTGATCCACAAATCTGCTATGCCAGTTCCCTTTGTTCTTTCAGTGAACTTTTGATCCATGCGCTCGCTTTGTTCTTTCGAAAAATGGTTTCTCCAGTCTCCAACAATACCTTTACGAACTAATCTGGCAGAAAGAGATTTAACTGCATCATCCTTTTTAAGTTCCTTTTCTCCAGTTTGGCCACCTGTCCTTTCGGAATGATCAGAATTCGGCTTTTGCTCATCGGACGGTGTTGGTTTTTCTTCTGAATTTTTATTCGCAATCTCTTTCATGTACTGAAAACTGCTATATTTCAAGACATTGTTTAATTTTTCGGTATCTTTTCGCAGCGGCGCGGCATACTTATCGTCGTCTATGAACGATGCCATTTTAAGAACGGCCTTCTCGGGAGTTTCCTTCATTTCTTCGTAAGTTAAGAAAAGAACGTTCGGATCATTTCTGTAAGGAAAAAATATATTTATTATCGAAAGAGTATATATGATTCTTTCAAAGCAATATTTGTAAGCAAAGAAAAGTGCAGTAAAAACAGTATTTTAATAGATGTGAAGGGTTTATTATCTGTACATGATATAACACTACTCCATACCCTCGTACTTAGAGTCATTGCGAGCTTCTCGAAGTGGCTTAAAGGGACATGGAGTTTCACCAGTACAGAAAGCTAACAACGCATGTATATAATTTTATGAAATTCATTGATAATTTTTTTTTACAAAAATGTGTAATAAGTTTTTCCCTTTAAAACTTTAACCCTTTTAAGGGCGGTGGTTTTCTCGTCGTAACCACCTTTTATGAGCTCTTCTGTAGTCTTTTGACGATTTATTAGAAAGAATGCGTTTTTAGTATCTAATAAAGACAATAGATGGCATAGACTATATTTTCCTAATGGGTTTACACAGTAGGATGGGTAGGGAAAAAAAATGATTTTTCGAGTATCGAATTCAAATAGGACGCAAAAGTTGTGTATTGATATGCTAATCAACAGAAAAATATTTCAAAATTTTACTTTTAATCTTAAAATCGTGCAAAAGCCTAAACTTTGGAAAAAATGACAAAAACAACAATATTTAAAAAAATCGTTGGAAAAGTCGATTTTTCAAGTATCGAATTCTAATAGGGCGCAAAAGTTGTGTATTACCATGCTAATCAATGAAAAATATGGGAAAAAATTTTACTTTTAATCTTCAGTTCGTGAAAAGAGCCTAAAGTTTGGAAAAAAATGATAAAAAAAACAACAATATACGCTAAAATTTTACAGACAACAGATTTTTGTTGCTAATAGCGTCTAAATACTTCATTTTAGTTGCCTGATGACAGAAAAATTATGTTTAAAAACCATGCACTACATTTTAAGTTCTCGCAAAAGGCCCAAGTTTTAGCATTTTGGTAGAAATTGGAGGTTTTTACAGTTTAACAAATAAATTCATTGAGGTATTTTAAATTATAAAATACGATCTTTCTATGTTTAGGATCGTATTTGATGGACGGATATCTTTTAATGACAAACCAAATAGAAGCATATTTCTTCATAATGTAGTTAACAAGTATTTTGAGTTCGCTTGTAGGGCTTGTTTGGAAAATGAACAAGCGTAAGACCCGGATTGCACGTGTCAGCCATCGGAAGTGACTGAGAGGTCCAGGATCTCTTAAGTCGGCCATTCACTTGAAGTATAGCCATGCCATTTGTCCTAAGCCCGGTTTTTTCACCCATTTTAATCGAAAAATATAGGCACACCATTCACTTGATATTTAAAAGGACGCTAACTATGAACGAAGTTGGCGGGAGCGATATTCTTTCCCTCTCTACAGCTGCTTGACAATCGTTCTTCGATTTTCCCCAGTCAGCAGATTTTTATTTATGCTACCCTCGAAGCGAGGCTTCAATCTACGCAAGGTATTGTTCTTTTCGCTGGCCTCTTTCAGGGTCCCTCTGAAGCGAGACTTTAAACTCCAGCGTTTACGCTCCGATTTCAGTCCAGACGGAATTCCAACCACCATTTGGCTGATTTCCATAGACTTTTTTGGATTTTTCCTTCTCGCTTTCCAAAATATCCAGTTTATCAGTGAAGTGAATGGACGGCTTTACGGCCAGATCTGGAGCGTATTGTCCTATCTGGATTGCTCTGACGATATCCAGAAGGTACTGTTGATCTTTACTAAGATCAGTTTTATTTATATTGATTTCATTTAACTCAATTGCTTTGAAATTTATAATGGACAATTTTTAAAAATTAGTCAGTTGACCCTTGCTACATGCGATAAACTTGTGATTTATCTATTCTCTAACCATTATACTACTCTGTGTAAATATTGTGTTAAAGAGAATGATAATTAAATTACATATTAATACGAAATACGTGTTTTATTATTTTATCCCGACGTTTTCACGAAAAATCTACGGCGCGGACCCGAACTGTGCCTTTCTTATGTTTTCTTTAGACTAGCTTTTGAAGGCGCCATCTGTTGACAGTATACAGAACTACATTTCGCGTGTGCGCAGTAAAACATTATTTACTACAAATGCTCATATTTACCGTAATATTCAAATTTTATTGCAATGTTTCTTTTACGTATTGTCAAGTATTCTGTAAGTTTCGTACAAATCGAAAGAAAACTCTGCATGTTAAAATCAAAAAACATGCGGAGTTTGAAATTTTCAGTTTAATTCCGATCTTTATTTATATTCTGATATATATATATATATATTGTCTCACTTTGGGTCCTAGTAATCTAGTAATACTCCTCAAGCTCTTTAAAATGACACCAGAATCAACTTTCCAGCTAAACGTGTTTCCACGCTACACTTATTTATAACCTTACATAAAGCTAATTCATAACAATCACGCGCATGCGCTTACACTGAAACGATGACGTCACAGGCAAAGCAAATACTATGCGACAAACTCTTACAGATATGATCTATCCGTTGGGGGGGGTCAACCATTCTTTTCGCATTATTAGTCTCGTAGTTATTAACGATTCAAATCTGAAGGTATTTTTGTCACACAAGAAAGTTCGACCGACTATCACTGTAACGAGCGGAAAGACGTTTTCACGTCAAAATATAATTATTTAAATAATTTTCTGTTGATTAGCATGGTAATACACAACTTTTGAATCGATTTTTTTTTCGACCGACCCTATTAAAACAGTCATTAATATTGTTTTCACACAAAAAAAAATTCTTGTGCCCGTGAAAAAGATAAATAATATTTTAATATCGTTTTCTAAATTTTATTTGAAGTAAATATTTACTTCTATATTTAATCGTATATAAACATACATTTCATTTTCTGTCGTATTTAATTCCTTTGAATCGTGAGAAAATACGGACTTTTGATGAGTATACAAATTCCACAAAGATGTATTCAGTTTGAAAAACTGTGAAGAAGAAGACTGGTCTTTTCAAGCGAAAGCTGTTTGAGATGACAACCTTCTGCCGGAGTTGAAGTTTGAAAAGCTTCCAGAGAGATGGGCAAATGTTGCAGGAAAGGAGAGAGACCAAAATCTCGATAATGTTTTTGCATTCCATTCGAAATTGTCTGTCAAACCTACGTAACTTTCCGATCAATCTTATATATGTCTGAGTATAAATGTTTTAGAACAGGGGTGTCAAATTCGCTGCCAGCATGCGGCCCACAACGAGTGTTTTTGTGTCCCAGCTAACATAAGAGTATGCAACAAAATTTTTAATAACAATTTTATAGCTTAATTTTTAAAACTCCTAATTTTGCATTATTATTGATAACGAACCACAACATTTGTCAATCTTATATATTAAAATTCGAAGGTAAAACAAACATACGTATCTATGTCCTTCTATCTTCTCACAAGCCACTGAATCCTGAAACTAGCTGTAAGTACCAAAAGATGGAAAATAATCCAAGG
This sequence comes from Araneus ventricosus, assembly GCA_013235015.1. Classification (NCBI taxonomy): domain Eukaryota; kingdom Metazoa; phylum Arthropoda; class Arachnida; order Araneae; family Araneidae; genus Araneus; species Araneus ventricosus. Next base: position 9,983 of record BGPR01009024.1, read on the forward strand.
AATCCATTTCGACTATTTAAATTCCGAAATTGTAATTAGTTATAAAGATATTAATTAAAAATGTCAAAAATGAATGAATTGACGTGCTGCCATCTATTGGCAGCATGGTGAATTCATTCACGGCGGGTACTTTTTTCCCCTATTATTAGTTTTCGCATCCGGTGTTGCATTTTTTTATTTATTTAACGGAAGTTGGTGTTTTTTTTGAACGAGCTTCTGTGCTTGGATTTATTAACAATGGAAAAAAATCGTTTTCATGCTTTTTTTTCTTTTTTGTATTAAAGTATTTAATTTCGTAACGTTTGTTGGGGAAAGTAAGTCAGAATATTTGTTGATTGTAGAGAAAAACGGAGGCGGGGCATCTGAAAATATATGGATCCCAAGGTCTCACGTGACCTCACTTCTCTCCGCCCGGGAATATCCTATTATTCGTGATAGCCCGTGCAACGCCGGGCCACACAGCTAGTGATTAATTATTAGTTGTGTTGTATCGACGCACCAGTTCCCCGCCACTAACAGCCAATATTTTAAGAATCGATAATAAAATAAGACATTACATTTGGAAGAAAAATTTTGTTTGTTCTCTTCGATTTTCTCCGTAGGTTTAGAATCAGTATCTAAGCATACGCGAACGGAGGTAATCGACATCCAATGCTGTTCAGATGTAGAGGCAAAATTGAGTGAAGTTGGGATGCCTGAATTTTACAAATATTTGCCAGCCAGGTTTGAAAATATTCGATAATTGGCATACGAAATTATTTATAGGCTTGAAAGTAGTTATTGGTGCGAGATGTTATTTTCACTTTTGAAAGGAAATTACATTCTTTTTGGATCAGTTTTGAAAGTAACCACTGTTGCCAAGATATCCTCCGAAGTAGGAAAGATTTTAGCAGAGAAGAGATACAATGTGTCAGGAAGAAAACCTTAACTTTACCGTTACCCTTGTTCTCTATTATACTGTATTTTTAAAATAAAACTTTTTTTTCTTTGCGGACCACGTAAACTTAGACCTTGTTTTTTGGTCCCAGCTAGCATTTGAGTTTGACACCCCTGTTTTAGGGGGAGCATTCAATTATCTGAATTAAAATTCTTTCTGAAAAACTCTTGGACACTTCTCTTTACTTTGCAATTACTAAGATTTACATATTTCAATGTCTACATTAATTTCTGTAGTAGTGAATAAAGTCTGGTATTCTTACACATTCAAAGTAAAATATGTCATAAAGTTTTTTTAAAAAATCGATTGAATCTTCTAATAATTTTGAGTCTCGAAAAAATAAAGTTAGTTTTACAATATCATGAAAGTTAAATTACTTAGAATTTTTTGTTACCTGTGTTCGTACCAACCTAAAAGATGATCGAAATAGTCTCCAAAGTTGACATCCCCCGAGAAGAACATTTCAAAAAAATCATCGAAGTTGCCGTCGAACCGATGGCTCATGTGATGGTAGTAGTAAGAGATGCAGCAATCCTTGGGATTCCTGGCGATGTAAATGTATTTTGCTTCTTCAGACCAAGGAGCCAGGTTGAAAGGGAGGTGGGTTTTGATGAACCCAGGTCGGGACATGGTTTCAGCAGCTTGGGCACCTGTCGATTTCGATAACGAATTAGGAATATTAAGAAATAATACAAATAATAAAATTCTGCATCATGTTTAACATCTAAAGCTGGGCATTCACGAGAAGGCTAGGATATGCCATTTGTCCCAAGTCTGGTTTTTTCACCACCCATTCAAGTCGAAAAATGAGGCACGTCATTCACGGAGGCTCCAAGGTGCGATACCGCCGCTCTACGATCCTCCTATTTCTCCTTCCGATTTTCTAGCCTCGTCGCGAGGTCCCAATATAGGCAAGTGCTTTGATGTGCCGCTACCCCCGCATCGAAGCCCCAAATTGGAATCGGCGCATGAAGTGTTGGATTTTGAGTTCGTGCTTTGGCAATTTCCATCGGTTTTCAAAACCGACGACTACTTTTTCCTTCCCGTGTTCCCAAAATTCCATTTTGGAAGCGATGTGAATGGCCTGCTTAGAACTGACGATTGATTTTTCCTTCTCGTATTCCGAAAATTCCATTTTGGAAAAGATGTGAATGGCCTGCTTAAAACTGAC
>BGPR01009024.1:12511-23507 GCA_013235015.1 Araneus ventricosus
TTTGGAAAAGATGTGAATGGCCTACTTAAAACTGACTAATGTGTTTTCCTTCCCGTGTTCCCAAAATTTCATTTTGGAAGCGATGCGAATGGCCTGCTTAGAACTGACGATTGGTTTTTACTTCCCGTATTCTGAAAATTCCATTTTGGAAAAGATGTGAATAGCCTGCTTAAAACTGACGATTGGGTTTTCCTTCCCGTGTTCCAAAATTTCCAGAGTGAAGCAGCTGTGAATGCCCTGCTTAAGAATGCTTCCGAAACTTTGATACTTTGGGTGCACAAATATGATTTCATTCTTTTAACATAACTATCTATAGATGGCGTCATGCGACGCACGTAATGCAAGAATCGTTCAAAAATCTGTCCAGGGTATAGACCGTTGGACTTTGAGCTGCCACATTTGGCACGCATTTGATAGTAGGTACTCACGAAGAAAGGGTGTTTCAAAAATTTAATTAGATTTTTAATTAATTAAAATGAATCGAAATGTTAACTTTTTCCCTCAATAACTTTGGAGCATATTATCGCCCAAACTCTTTTTTAAACTACTTTAAAATGCTAAAAATTAGCTTTTTGGTATTCTTTAATTTTAATAAATGCTTCACAATTTATTTGGATTTGAAATTAATAAACCTAATTTATCAAAAATCTAATTAAAATTATGCTTGTAATTAAATTTATTTGTTGAATACTCCAGCATTGAAAAAAATACTGGAATATTTAACACATTTTTAAAAATTAATCATGGCTCTGTTTACAGGATGAAGAATCAATCGTTTTATCACTGTTTTGTAATATTGCTTTTATTTCATATAAGATTAATTTAATATCATAATCAATGCGAATATTTTAATAGTTCTCGTATAACTAAACAAAAATAAATATTTGATTTTCCATTTTATTTCTAACTAATACATTAAAATATTTCAAAACAATGGATGGTTTTTTTTTACATGATACTGTTTTTAGGCTGAATTCTTTCTGTAAATTGCTTGATGTAGAAATCGTTAATCGGAGGATGTAATGGTTGATGCAATGAAGCCACATGACAACAAAACAAACAAATCAAGCCTAAAACATTATCATGTTACGATGTTTCGAATTAGAGGTTCGAACTTTCTCTTTTAGTAGATGTCCTTAGAGTAAATACTGCTTGCATAAATCTGAATCTGGAAACACTTGAATTTGCGAACTGTTATCTGTTTAAAGTGTAAAAAATAATTCATTTTATCTAAAAATGACCGTTGAGCTAAAAACATTAGCAACACCCGCAGGAAGATCAACTTCCTTGTTTCTTTTTAAAAATGTTCCACAAACGTATTGTTTATTGTTGGAAATTTAAGATGAGCTATCTCTGTCGAATATAGTTTGCAAAGAGTGCTTTCGAAGCTTTGAAAGTCGTTATGTCAAATCCCCGGAGACATTCTTTGCAACAGCAAATGGTACACATGACTAAGAGCATGGAAAATCTCCAAAACATTCTAGGACGAAGAAATGGAAGCATTACTGGATTCAGATTCTTTCCAAACGCAATAGCAGTCGACTTTAAACGAAGTATTGAAACAAAAACATCTTGGATATTTCAAAATACAATGAGATCACTAGCTATTATGGTAATATTAGAAAATCACCCGTCATACTATGACGGGTGCAAATTGCCTCTTCATTCGAGAGATTTCCCGTGAAATTTGAGGCGTTTAAATAGATATATATATATACGAGAGAAATGTTTAACATGGATTGAAAACAAATAAAATAAACACATGTTTTATGACAGGAAATATTTTTTTATTTACATTTTTCTTTATTTAAAAAACCTCTTGGTAAACACCATTCAGTGTGAAGTATTTTTCGTTGTTTAACAATTTTCCTTGTACTTCAGATGTCTTTGTGTAAATTTTAACGTTGCCAAAAATATTATCAAATTATATCATCACGATTGCACTAAATAATTAGCTGCATCGTGGCGACCAAACTATATCACGCTCATGATATACCACTGACGTAATTTACTACTTTCTATTAGAAAACGGAAATTAATTCAAAATATATGATTAATATAATTTAAAATTTCTCGGGAACTATTGATCATAGCGAGATAAATTTTATATCAATGGAGGGCAAATTTTATTTCACTATTTTAGAGCTATTAAATTTGAAATTAGAACGATAATTACTCTTTTAAATTTAAAATTACTGAAATTTAGGTTCTCTAACAATGAAATAATGCTCTTTAACATCTCGCAGTGCTATGGCGCGAGTTTTATTGTTGGTGACGTCGGAGCGTTACCGGAGGATCTGGGCTATTATATTAGTAATACGCTCTCAAGTTACAAGACCGTCAAACAAACGAATAAACGCTTCTCTGGCATGCGTTGCCCCATTCACCGGATTGACAAGATATTGCACTTCAGATAAACATTTGGACCAATTTTTCCAAATTGTCTCTCTGACTAGATTGTTTCCAATGAATCAAGCCTTTTCCTTCATAGAATCCGTTGCATGTTGCAGCTCCTGCTGCAAAAAAACTGAATAAACCTTTATTTCATTTTTAAAGCAGACAGATGTCTTTGATTTACTTGAAAGAGGTGGAGTCATATTTATATCCCATGCAACATGTCGATTGGAACTCACCTTTTAGTTCTAAGAAAGGCCCTTCGCCGAAAGCGTTCTCCGGATCTCCTTGGCTGAATATGAGGGAGAGGATCTGTTGCGCCCAGGTGGTGCCGCACTTCGGGTAGGTCACGAGGAACAGGTCGTCCGACTTCGGCTGGTATCGCACCGCCGAACGAAAGGATTCGGCAGTGAACACGTGAGGCAAGCGTAAACCATCAATGATGTTGGGAGGTGGCATCCCAAACTGCGACATTTTCTTAAGTTATGTCCTGTATGAACAGAAATACAACACGATTACTACTGTGGGATTCTGAAATGAATGGAGTCAATTCATGTTTGAGGGATATACGTTAAATTAGCCACGTGAAGTTAATTTTGGAATCCATGGATCGTTTTATTAGATCCAAAAGGTCATATCATTACAACACAGCATGAAGACAAAAGGCGGCCTCTGAAGAGCAACAAATATATATCCCAGCACCACGAAGTTACCTCAAAAAGAGGGTCACTGAAATTTTTAATAAAAAATGGCAAATCCAATGGGACTCTGGAGAAACCGGCCGAAATATATACCAAATTCAAACAAAAATTCTAACCACACCAATTCCATGGCAAAGATCAGAAATTAATTTTGCAAGAGGGCATGGGGCCCTTTTCAACTGATCCAGGGGTGATTGCGGCTTCATGAAAAAATACCTGAAATTTTAGCAGGAAAATTATGTGTAGGGAACGGATATGTATTCATTGATTACGGCGCAGATTCAACTTTTGCATGCAATTTTTGATATGCTTTTTTCACATAAGAAATTGATTTAATTTATTTTGTCTTAGTTCATGAGTTTTCAATAACATTCTATAACACACATGAAAAGAAACCATCAAAATTGATAACAAAACAATATTAAAAATATAATAACATTTTGTATGAATAGCATTAATGAATATATATAGGCCCTATAAATTCTTATGGGACCATTCTTAAGTGAGGTAGTTATTCTTAGTTATGGTATGACATTTGCTAAAAAAATCATTTGGATTGACTTAGCATAATACAAAGTAAACAACAAGAATATATGAAAAAAAAAATTTCCCAGTAAACCTAATTTTTTTTTACTGATATGGATTATAATTTGTGTAGACCGTAGCAGAAGCCAAAATTGAGTAGAAACTACGGAGAATCCGTAGTAGTTTGAGTCTTTGGCACTATTATGTTTTAAAAAAATAGATTTATTAGAAAATACCGGAATTCCGGTGTTAAGAATGAAGAAAATACCGGATTTCCGCTTCCTAATACCGGAACATAATCACCCCTGTTGATCTCTATAGGTTCCATCTTAAATCGACTGACCGCTGTGGCTGTGGTAGCCCTATTCATTACGCCACGGATTGTCCCCTAACAAGTCCATATCACCTTACAAAATCCACAACAGATTTTATACAATGCGGTGGCAAAGAGTAATGTTGAATCCTCTTTCCCAGGATAGGATTCGAAATCTTATGGATTTCCTCTACAACAATGAAGAACTTCCCTTAAAATCATTAAGATACATTAAATATTTCTTGTTTGTACGTTTTATTTGTTGTTTCTTATATGTTTATTTGTTCTTTATTACGTTCACAACTGTTTAAATTCTTGTTCATTGTTATTTTGGATTCAAAATTGTTAAAAAATCTAAGATTGTAAAGTGGTATTTTTTTAAAAATCAAGTTTCACGAATACCCACCCAACCGACAGGGAGCCATCCTGCCTCCGAGTTCGGGGGTATACAACAATGAAGAACTTATATATTATACTTATTATATTACCACTTATACTGTGGTGATAAAGACAACGTGTAGTTAGTTACATGAGAGTGTTTTTCATATCATTGTAATGTCACAGGAATAGATTTCAATTTGTTTGGCGTCTAGTCAATGGCGCCTCCTTTACTTGGACTGCAGAACTGCAGCAATCCCTGCAATTATTTCAAAAATTTATTAAATCATTGCTTTTTAATCGGTCTCATTTTCTTATTATTCATTGATAGTGCGTTATTGATATTTCTATGATTTTAAGGAATAAAAGAAAATATTTTTTAATCACATCCTATAACCGCAATTTGGTTGTAAACACCTATTGTCGTTCTGCGAAATCTCACTACACGCCGAAAAAAGACTTAAAACGGTTCCCGACTGCAGATCTGGATAGTTCGAAATATCGGTTAACCGTTTGCAGGCCAGTGTTCCCAATTAGGAACATCAAATTGAAAATTCGTTTAAAAATAAAATATCGTTCATATTGCTTTGAAAAAATTGTTACTTATAATTAAAAGTAAGCTTGATTTTTTTGATTTAGAAATTATGTTTTAGATGTAAAATGGGCAATGTATAAAAATTCTGAAAAATGTGGGGTTTTTTTACATTTCAATTTGGGCATAGCACAAAAATTCCTAAAAAATTAAAAAAAAAAAATCCAAAATTTCTAAGAACTGGTGCACATAGTTAAAAATGTCCAGTTTATTAAAACATATAAAATAAAATTATATAAATAAGAAGCACATTTGCTATCATTCATTAAAGTTCCGTGTTCCCAATTGGGAACACTGGTCAGTCGTGACTATTCTGTGAAAGAAGAAATTTCTCTATTGTAAGTTTCCACTGAAAACAAAATGGAAAGAACAATTCTCTTATAATTCAGGAAAGGAAATCAACTTCTATTGTTAGAAGGTTTATGCTTTAGTTTTGACAAAAAAAAAAAAAAATTATCTGTAATCAGGTGGGGAGAGGTAATTTTAAATGTTTCGGATAAGTATTTATGTATCACAGAATGATAATTCTGTAGTGATTGTTTCTTCTAATTAGTATTTTTATCTCCCAATCCAGCTAATTAAAAGATATTCTCAAGCGCAGAAGAAAATGGTATGCATAGAACAACGGAATTGGATTCAGAAATATAATTGTGGTGAGGGTGGGGTTGATCAGTTGTATAAAATGCGAAAAACTATTGTCACAGCTTCGCAAAAAGAAATGGTGGTTTATTTTATTTGCAAATGTGCTAAATATAGCTGATGTTTCTGGATGGCTACAGCATACAGCAACTCCCAGGAATCATAACAAACTTATTCATCTGGAGTTTCGTCTAAAAGTTACAAACTGAGGAAGAAAAGTATAGACCTCAAACACGACCAAAAATTACCGGTTCTATATCGCAGCTGAAGAGTGATAGTCATTGCCTTATTGAAATATCTCCTCGTAAATGTGCATAATTTAGAGAAAATACAAGATTTCATTCTAATAAGTGGGAAAAAAGGGGATTTTATTTGAACGACTTCCCAGAGTTCCATACGATACAGTTATAAAAATTAATTTTCTGCATTTTTTTTGTGAAATATATATTTTTTATTCATTTAAATTCATAAATTTTCAATTGAATTCATATCTGTGCTTAGTTATAAAAATAATTCCTACAATATTTTCCCTTTTAATTCAGTCTGACCACCACTGTTTTCCGTTTATATGTCCAGTGTAATGAGCTTAATCAGAACTGGCCAATTTTCACAATTGGGAACATTAAAAAACATATATAAATTTTTTAAAATTCATATTTTAATAATTGATAGCTTTAAACTAAAGCATCAGAAATTGAAATATGCAAAAAAGTAATTAAAAATTAATCTGGATCTGAATTTGGTCTGCGAACGGTTAATCCACATGTCCAAATAACATATAAATAGCGGAAAATAGAGTTAAATGATGTGGAGAAAGTCGAATAGCCTGAATCACACACACACAGCGAAATTCAGAATTTTTCTGTACAGAAAATGAATATCTTGTTAATTTTTCAATATCTTTCTTTTTGTTCTGTCCCCCTTTTCCTATATATATATTTTTCTTTTAAAAAATCTTATAATAACATTCGCGCGATTTCTGCCTACAGTAGAGTCTCATTTATCCAGTAGCGGAATAACAGGGAATCGGATTAAACGGGAGATCACCTTCAAAAACATAAAAATTAAAATGAATAAATAAAAAGCAGTAGATGAAACATGCTGTTAAAATCTCTCATTGAATGCAAAAATTGTAGGTTAAGAGAAAATTATGTTTTTAATATCATTTGTTCATCTCTTTCTGAGTTCACGAGGCGCCATTGTGTGCAGACTTTTCTCTCTTATTTAAAGTATACTTATCTAGGTCACCCGCCAATCTCTATTAACAGATAATACGTCGCAATAGTTTAAAATAATCTGAAAGAGAAAAATAACACCCCCCGAAACTGACAAAGGATTCTCCAGGCTTTAATCTTGTTCTATGATAAACTTTGACGGTCATTTTATTTGGATAGGAAATTGATTACCATGTCGTACACATCCATCTGATCATTTTATGAAATCCCTTATTGAACTTAGCTTAGCTAGATTAACACCCCCTTTGGAAGCTTCACAACGGCTGTTTTAGGACACAGCTCGTAATTGTGGTCAGACGACGAAGATGACACATGAGTCTACATGCTTACTCCAAACTTCAACGCCACACCAAACACATTATTGAGTCAAGACCATCAAATAGAAAATTATTTCTGCTAGTTTTCATCTCTTTTCCCAATTCTGTATCCCTTGTTTGAGAAGTATTTCTGAATACTTTTGATTAAGGGCAGTGGCGAATCCAGGAGGGGGTTATGAGGTTGCAGCCCTCCTCAGAGATAAATCACAATTTTTAATTTTTTTCAGATCACTAAACCTGTTTGTTTTTAATCTCTTTTTTACTTTCTCGTATACGAAGTATACAAAGAGAAAGTATGGTAATCGTCAAAAAATTCGAACTCGAGATTTTGACGAATCTCCACGTTTTAGACATCCATGAGTCCGAAAAACACAATTCTGGAATTATGTGTGTCTGTCTGTGAACACAATAGCTCGAAAACTATTACAGCTACGGAGATGAAATTTGGTATGTGGTCTTTAAACATAATTTGTAGGTTTCTTTCAAATTTTGAACAAAATCCGTGTACGGGAAGTCTGTCTTGTCTGTCCGCGGGCAAGTGAACACTATAACTCAAAAACTTGAATAGCTAGATAGATGCAATTTGGTACACAATTTTATCCTCAGAAATGTAGGTCGGTATAAAAGTTTGGGCCAAATCCGTCGAAGGGTTGATGGTCTGTCGGACTATATAATCGAATACTTGTAAAAATTATATCTCTTAAACCCTTTGGCTTAGATAAATAAAAATTGGTCTGACGGTTGCTAACATTAATTATAGATCTGTGCCCAAATTCCATTTCAATCGTTTAAAAAAGGCTTTCAAATTTCTTAATTAGTTTTTGTAATCCGATTCTCCATACGCATGCGTACTGGTAGCAATATCTGTGCACGTGGAAGTATTACGTCACTTTGTCCTTGAGCTGGCAAGAGTGGAACGTAGCAGTGTGTGATAGTTGCTTTTTAATCGGTTCGCATCGCTTTGAATTTGATTCTTTATCTAAATATTTTACAATCGCTATAATCTACAATGAAAAACTTTCTGATAGTCATTGGATTCTGGGTTACAGTAGGTTCGAATTTTTTTATCCACGCGGGGGGAAGGGAAAGAGCACCTTTTCGGGGAAGTATACGAGAAAGTTTAGGGGAGACCACTCCCGCTGGTTTAAAAAAATAAGACGCGGCAATATTGCTTTCTGGCCTGGCAAGATCGAAAATTTTCTCGCTTTTGTAGTCATTCCACTCGTACTTGTAGCGTTGACGCGGTCGAAAACATGTTTTTGCTAGTTATTTCCTTGTGTTTTTATTAAATTTTCGAAAGCATTGTAGTATCCTTTGTGATTCTTATTGTCTGGAGAGTAAAATTAAAATGTTTCCATGAGGTGATGACGATACAAAATTTTCATGACTTCATCCACCCCAAGACCAAAATCCTGGATTCGCCACTGATTAAGGGAGACATTCGTGTTCCCTTTTTTGATATGCTATTTTCTACTAACTTTACTGCTGTTGGTATTATTTCTCTTTTTCCATGTACTGATATTAAAACAAGTAATATATAAAAAAATGAAAGTCAATTCCTACTTAGGCGATTCGAGATATAATGAAAAATGTACTGCGCATGCGCAAAGATATGGCTAAAATATGGGGGTTGCTTCGATGATCCCATGGGTCAACCATATATCCAAGAACCAAGTCTGTAATGTTAATAGTTTTCGAGATATAATGAAAAACGTACTGCGCATGCGTCGTGCAAAATATGAAATGACAGACAAGAAAGCGAATTAATATTGCATTGTCATCTAGTTCTGAGCTATGTTTAAAGTTTCAAGTCTCCAGCTCATCGGGAAGTTAGTTTAAAATCGATTGCAAAATTTGAACAAGATATATAAAATATAGGGAGAATGTGAACTAATAGTAGGAATTGAATGAGAAATTAATCCTATTAAAATAAGAGCAGGCCCGACTTTCCCCAAGTGACCGTTTGGCAGGCATTCCAATACGCTGCTGGCTTGAGGATGTTCAGAAATTTATTTGTTGTGCACGTATTTTTCTAGACACTACTAACCATCTACTCAAAACAACCCTATGTGAGTATACTTGATAAAAGACGCTCAATGAAAATTCCTGCGACATCACAGTAATGACAAACGTAACTGCGCATATCATCGAACAACTAAGGCTGTTCTTGTTCTTTCTTCCTCCCGTAACATGCGCAATGGATTCCAAAATTAAATTGGCGTCGTATACTTAAAGATGGGCATTCACGAGAAGGCTAAGCTATGACATTTGTCCTTAGAGCGGTTTTTTTGCCAACATATTTTAGTCGAAAAATTAGACAAAGCATCCACGGATGTTCCAAAATTTGTTTTGAGACAAGGTTCAAAGTCGCAGAATTTTCCCCAACCAATTCTCCTCTTTCCCCACACGGGAGATTTCAAGTTTAATTTCTAGCCTCCACGCGAAGATCCAATGTAGGCAGATCCTTTATTTTGCCGCTGCTCTCGCATCGAGGTCTCAAATTGGAATCGGCGGATTGAGTTTTGGATTTTAAGTTCTTTTGAATTCCACCACTTCGAATCATTTGCTTCAAATTTGACAGGTTTTTGACCTTGACAATAGATTTTTCCTTCCCGAGTTCCAAAAATTCCAATTTGGAAAAGCAGTGAATGGCCCGCTTAATGTGTTTCACGTGAGCACGTACTACCTCCATGAAAGGAAAAACAACACAATTTTTTTTCTACAGACATCGATCTTTGTTTGAAAAAAATAAGAATCTCCGCTTTAAAGCGAAATATCTTAACTTTTTAATTTCTGAAAACTGAAACATTTTATTTTAAATAATCTATAAATTTTTGCTCATCTCTTTTTGTGCTTCAAATTTGTCTTTAGAATGCCCGAACAAAATATTTCGATGCAAAAAGATTTTTGATTCTATTAATTGAAAGAATGCCAAACAAAGTATTTTCTTCTTCTTCTTTTAACGTAAGAACGTTCTTCTTTTAACGTTTTCATGAATTTTTAGGCTGGCGCATTTTCTGTAAAATGCGTGATGAAAAAATCGTATAAACAGAATGCAACGCTCCACCAAACGTGGCACGCAGTTACTCATGGACGGTAGATGCTCACTATGAAAGGGTTTTTGAAAGTTTAATTATATCTTTACCTAGAAGATTTGTGCCAGTCTAAGACGGGCTTTTCGCTTGTCAACAATATCTCAGCTCTGATTGTCACAAATTTATAAACGAAAGTTGTTGAAGAAAATCTGATGCAAATTGACAGAGTGCTTAAGAAATAAAAAAAAGCATAAAAAACAGAACCGATGAATCAAGTGACACTAAGGGCGCTATTAGCCGAGAGCAACTTGTGGCGCAGCTGTCTGTAAAATTGGCTGCGCCGCCAGTTGCCGAAGTATTTTAAAACCCGGCAACTGGTGGCGCAGCTTTCAAATAATTGAGGGAAATAGTCATTTGAGAGAATGGCGTCTAAGGAAGAACTTCTTCTCCTTGCTCTTCTAATTAAAAAAAAACAAAGCTAAAAGTTAGAAAAATGCGAAAACATCCCATGTTTGTTTCTCAACTGACTAGATGGTTATATTATACATTGTTTGACGATCTATGATAGTAAATTTTTCAGTTTTCTTCGCATACTAATACATTCCATGACAAATTAGCATTTTAGTTAATCATTATTTATAAAACAGTTCCGATACTTGTTTGTAAGCTAACAAAATATATAACTCAGGTGTATCTAAAATAAATTTAATCGGCAAAATATTAAGGTTAGTTTTTAAGTCTCCAAATGATTCGTCTCGATATGTTGATGAAGCTCTCTTAGTGGATGTTCAAAAGTAAAATTCTTTTTTTTTTTATTATTGAAAACTTTGAATATTGCTGTCCAGTGGCGAATCCAGAATTCGGGTC
>BGPR01009024.1:23607-60005 GCA_013235015.1 Araneus ventricosus
CTGAGGTCATAAAAATTTTGTATCGTCATGACGAATGTCAAACCTCATGGCGTATGTTAACCAAAACACTAACTTTACAGACTTTACTCACCTGACAATAAGAATTATTTTATATTTTGCCGTTAAGTATTTGGAAAACAGTAAAATATAAAAATTTATCAAATTGAAACTGTGGAACTTTGATAGTTCAAGTGTGAAGTCGTCGGTGACACAATTATTTTTTTCTTTGGTTTCTTTATTCCCCTATTGTCATAATGTTAATATATTGTCTGTAATTCTAATTTATCTTAGTTAATTCGAAGTCAAAAATAATTTTTTTTTTCTAATTAGCTCTTGCGAATGAAATTCTTCATGTCTTTTCAAAAAAGCTATGAGCACGTTTGAAATGAATTGTATCATTCATTTTAAAGTTTTAGTGTACAATGTTTTATTTTGTCAAAGTGGTCGATACTATTTATTAGTTAAAGCTAATTACTTCTTTATAAATATTGTGAAATTTAAAATTATTTTTTTCTCTTTATAATTATTATTACTTTGTTTACTCGTAGTTTTGTGAACGGTGAACTATTTTGCTTTCAAAATAATAGTTTTTTGCAACTAGTAACAAATAAAGTATGTATGAAAACAAACAACTAAGTAAGTATATGAATATTGATTAAACATGAAACGGTATATTATTATTATTTTAATATAAATAAAATTAATTTAAAGTTAAAAAAATTAGCTTTTCAGCGACACAAATTGCATTTGTGTACAATTTATTTCTTACATTTTAATAATTTTGTCAAAATTAATAATCACACATATTTATATATCAGGAATCCACGTCAAGAATGAAATCTTCAGTTTGTTTTCAAACAATTTCATTAAGTCTTTCATCTGTTGCTCTTGTTGCCTTCTCGATTCCTAGGACATTTTAAAAAAAATATCGCAAAAAAGCAAATGCAATAGACAGCTAAATGAATTACTATAGAGCCGAGAGCAGATTTCTAAATGACGTATCATATGCGCTCGCAGCTACATTGGATGATCAGTAGCGCCACCGGTTGCCCTCGGCTAATAGGCTCCATTTACTACAATGCCCCGTCAAACATCTGCGCCACCAAATGTTGCCGATGTTGTTGCCGGTTAGGGCAACAGGCGGCAACATGTTGTTCTGTTGCGCCACCGATCGCCGTCGGCTAATAGGATCCATTGGATATAATGGCAGGCGACTCGCGTAAGCGACCAGTGGCGCCACAAGTTGCTCTCGGCTAATAGCGCCCTAACTTTCGTTTCTTGTTTCCAAATACAAAATTAAAAAAATGCTGCATGCAAATTTTTAAAGAAGCATTTCAGCGTGAAAATGGTTAAGGAAAAAATATTAAATATAAAATAGGTAAGTATTCAATTTCGAAATTAAGTACGAAAAAGAAAGAACCTTTTTAACAAAAACTAAACTATTCCAAATTGTTCCGCCTGCATGAATTAAATGTAAAGAAAATAAACGACGTGACTTCATAACTTCTATTTAATATTAATGAAGTTACACGTCCGTCGAGGAATCAACATAAAATTAAAAAAAAGAGAGATAATACTTTGAAGATCTTATAATTTAGCAAAAAGATTCAGTGTTTCCTTAGAGAAAAAAAGCAAACAAAAAAAAATACTGAGAGATTATATTAATAAAAAAAATCAAAACAGTATCTCCGTGCATATGCTAATTTGTAGACATAGACAGACCGTCTGGATCTCCCCCTCTTTGGCACATAGCCAAACCAAACCACGTGACTGCGTTAATTCCATGTCTGGCCTTTTTACTTTCTCGTATACGAAGTATACAAAGAGAAAGTATTGTAATCGTCAAAAAATTTGAACTCCAGATTTTGACGAATCTCCACGTTTTAGACCTCCATGAGTCCGAAAAACACAATTTTGGAATTATGTCTGTCTGTGAACACGATAACTCGAAAACTATGAGAGCTACGGGGATGAAATTTGGCATGTGGTCTTTAAACAAAATTTGTAGGTTTCTATCAAATTTGGGACAAAATCCGCCCACGTTAAGTCTTTCTGTCGGCGAACGCAGGACAGCACGTATTTGGCGCTCGGTGTTTGACGCGAGGCTATTTCCGCCTTGGCGAGTGTGACCTTCGCGTGCTCTAAAGGAAACTAAGGTATCCTTTAGAGCACTACTAACCAAATTCCGCCATTTCGTGCGCCGATTTGAAAGTGGGACCCCGATCGAGGGGAGCGGTAAGATCAAAGAGGTTGCCAAGATTCGAACCCTGCGACGAGGGTAGCAAATCTGAAATCCGCGGAATGTGGAAGGAATAGGGGTGATCGAAGACCCCTGGGGGGGGGGGGGGAGTGAAGAGCGGTGGTATCGCACTTTGGAGCTTCAAATGAATGACGTGCTGGATTTTTCGACTTACATGGATGGAAAAAAATCCAGTGTTGGGTCAAATGGAGTAGAATACAGATGATTGCCGGCTTAACGCCTTCTATTGGGTTCAAATAATTTTTCAACGGAGCGGACTGTTATTTATTGTAACGCTGAATTAGCACAATAAAATTCAGTAATATCATATCATAACGCAGTCTGTTTAAACCAATCTAAAATAACATCGCCTGACGCAAGAGGGTTAGTAAAATTAAAATTCATTCATCATCATGTTTATTTTTAGCGAATGTTTACTATAACTGTCTTCGCGCAGAGGAGAAAAGTTGGAAAGCACACATCAACACAACCAGTCAAGAAGAAGTATTGACTAGTCTGGAAGTTAACCAACCAGAAGAAGTATAGCTTAAAAAATATCATAGGAATGACAAAGTTTTCGACAATATATTTAAAACAGCTAAAATCACAGCATAGAACATGTTAATATAAGAATGAGGGGGAAGAGACGTACCAACACTTCCTCTTTGATGAACAATTTGCACGAAGAGGCGGCGCTGTGAAGTGGATGACGTAATTCTGCGATGAAACACAATCTCAGCTCGACCTTCAGATTGGTAGAAAAAGCACCTTACGTCCTTGAAAATAGAAAATAATGTATGAGTAAATCGATGAAGAGTTGAGCGGAAAAAATGCTCGCGATAAAAGATGATTTTGAAACGTTTTATTGTTTCGTTTTTCTGTTCTAGGTTGGCGATAGATAGGGTTGCCATAATTGCCAAGCATTGATACGGGACTTTTAAGTGCTAAATAAATAAAAGGTGGAAATCATAAAAAATGGGTAGATAATGGTTTATTTTACTCTGATAAAAAATCAGTACAGTTCAAGTAATCTTAATAAAATTACACGTAGAAAAATAAAAAAAGATGCAAGGCTAATCCTTTTTAGCCCAGTCATTTTAAAGTTGGTTTTACTTTCTTAATTATATCATTTTCTTATTGCACATAATCATAAAATTGGGCTCAAGTCATTTTAGAATTATAATTGCAAATCAAAATTGCTTCAGTTGTCTCCATTGACAACTTGTTTTTTTCATCCGACCATTGAGTTGACATTAGGAAAAATATTCTCTCTACATTTGCATTGTGGGTTAGAATGGCAAATACGTATTCGCATAGCTTTATTAAATATGACTTCTGATCAATATGCTCTTTATCTACAAAAAACTTGACCCATTTCTCTTCCATACTCAGTTTCATAGTTGCTTCGCAGTTTTGGTTGTATTATTTTTCTCTAAATGATCTTTTAGGTCTACAAACTGGTTGAATATCATTGTTGCCAATATCGATGTTTCTTGCTTGCAAATCTGCAATACTGCGTTCTATTTCTTCCCATTCAGGAACTTGGTTGAGAGTCATCCAGTAGAACGTATTGAATTTTTGGAATGACTATCTCACGCAGAGTTTAGGGAGAAAACGGACAAATAGTACAAGACTGCGTAGTGAAATACGGCGGCAGTCCCGTATATATGGGTCGTCTGGCAACCCTACAGATAGTATTGGAACGGACGACATTCAATTGATTTTCTGCCACTTTGTCGGCAAAGTCAAGAACTGGTTATCTGGACAGCCGTTATGATAGTTCGAACTGTTTCAAAAGTGTTGAAAATTTCTCAGTTCTTTTTTTCTTCCCATAATGGAGTTTGAAAGATATGTGGCCGACGTTTGGTTATGGACAAAGAAACAAACAACAGAGATAAATTGAAATCACATGGTTAATTTTACGAATTATCCTGCTATGTATTTTAGACTCTGTAGCTGTAATTTCGGTACAGACATGTCATTATTTA
Organism: Araneus ventricosus; assembly: GCA_013235015.1. NCBI lineage: Eukaryota > Metazoa > Arthropoda > Arachnida > Araneae > Araneidae > Araneus > Araneus ventricosus. Next base: position 27,835 of record BGPR01009024.1, read on the forward strand.
TAAATAATTGGAGTACTCTATAGAGAGAGGAGATATAGATGATTTCTGCGCATGCTCATTTGAAATTAAACAATAATGTCACATGCGAGAAAATAACAAGAAATGGAACAATCAATGGGGATGTATTGTTAGATCTCATGTGACAGAACAACAGTAACAAAAAAAAATAATAAAATCCCGATTTATTTTTAATTTTTTTTATGGTAACTATCTACACTATTAAAATTCGACGTGTATGTATGTATGTATGTGAGGCTATCTTCTCACGAACGGCTGAACGGAGAAGCGCGCGGAAAGTACCAAAAGATGGAGAATAATCCAAGAAATCCATTTTTACCATTTAGATTCCGAAATTTTAATTAGTAAAAAAGATATTAAAAACTAATTTACAACAATACTTTTCATTGTTGCAACGCAATTCAAACCGTGTTCATTGTTTAAACAAATATTTAAGTGAGTGTTTCTGTTTCATTGTTCAAAAAAGAAACGATACAATATGGATCCCTCAACAATGCAATATGGATGGTGTTGTGTGCTGGGTTTGGTAATTGATGCAAAGAAACGCAGAGATCAAAATCGCTCAAATAGGGGTTTTACTAAAAATGTTTTTTTCCGTGAGATTTAACTTCGAGATATCATGTATGTAGTGCATCTTGCTTCATGCGTTTATAAACTGGGCGCGGGCAAATTAAAAAATATGGATTTCCATCGACGCTGGTCACGTGACCCCACTTCTTCTGTCTGCCAGAGAATGACGCATTATTCGAGATAGCCCGTGCAACGCCGGGCCATGCAGCTAGTTTGTATTACAATTTGTTTTTGTGAGATTATTATGCTGTATTTTTAAGTTAACTATGCCATTATTTATTTTATAAGATGCCTGATAAAAAAAGACGAATAAAAATTCCCCCCAGAAAAAAATGCATATTTCAGAACAAATTTCTACATGGAATATGCAAGAGATAATAGGAGAAAGGGACTGGCCAGGAATAATATAAAAAATAAAGACATCCGTTAATTTGTAAAAAAATGCTGTTCGAAAAAGGGATATCAGTACTCAATTTATCGTTGGCTATTCTTCCCACGGCGTTCCCATTGCACAAAAATAGGATTCCAGTGGAACCTCGCTTAACGAGTTCCAGAAGCTTACTCGTATGCGAAACTCTCGTTAAGCGAAACAATTTTTCCCATAGAAATCAATGTAATATACGATAATGAGTTCCATGCCGAAAAAAAATATTCAAAATATTTTATGTATAACGTTTATTCAAAGAAAATTAAATATGACATTGTTAAGGAGCCTGAATCATCTTCATCTTATCTTTTATGCAGAATCAACCAGCATGGAATGCGGATACGATTTGTAGAAAACAAAAGAAAAAAATCGAAATAAGTTCATTATTTATACTATAATTAGCGAGATTGAGTTCATTGCTTCATTTAGAAATTTTACTAATTTTTCTAATTGTTTTAATAGAGTTGTTGAGTTTGTATATGAAATATGATGCACACCTAATTCTTTTCTAGCAGGACGCTATCTAGAGACGTTTGTTTTTGCCGACGCCTCAAAATTTGACGAAAATGCGACACAGCATTATCATAAAATAAATTTGTAGAGCGCATAACCATTGCCTAATTAGGGTGATACTTCTAAATGTACGATGCAACAGTTTCCCATGCTTTCAAAATTTCTCTTATTCCGCCAGGAAATTACTGCTTTGCTGTTACCTCCTCCTCTGACGAGCTCTGCTTCACAACTTCTTGCTGTGAAACACAATGCAACTCCATAAGCTTTTCGGTGATCAGCTCTTCGCTGTGGTCTTCCACAAGCTCATCGATATCATTATTATCCACATCCAGTCCCATGATCTTGACCAAAGACACCATCTCGTTGACTATAAGCTCCACAGGGTACTGTTTCAAACTCCTCAGTGTCACATTTGACAACGCTCTCCGATCAAAGCTTCTTCCAAGAAGAAGTGAGGGTTCTATTCCCATGCCTTTTCGATCATTTTGAAGCAGGAAACGATGTGAACCCGATATTTCTATTATTCTCTGAGAGTAAGGTTGGTCCTTAGACGCCATGTTTGATAAGAAATCATCACTAGACACCATGTTTGATAAGAAATTATCACTAGACATCATGTTTGATAAGAATTTAAACGAAATAAAAGCCCCATGGATATAATAGCAGGTGCAAAATCCGGAACTTCCCTTCTCCTCGTCACTCGTTATACGGAACGTCGCTCCTTAAGCGAGTCATTTTTTAAAAAAAATTATTTTGCTCTTTATTCGAATGCTCGTTAAGCGAGGTTTCACTGTATCTTCATATTAAATCAGAAAATAAGGAGGTTACGCAGAATTGATTGTTGCCACTGAAAGTTTTACGTAATTATTGCTTTTTACTGTTTGAACGATGAAAGTAAAACCCATTGAGGCTCTAATTGTTGCAGATTGTATTAGTGATTTGATTTTGCAATTGTAATACACATTCACAGGTAACTGTATAAACTAGGGGTGGAGAACCTTTCTGTTCTGAAAGGCATCATAAAATTTCGGCAGTTGGGCAAAAGGCGGTAATAGCAGGATCTTAAGGGTTATTTCTTGTTCTGTAATTATTATTATAATATTAATTTTTAAATAGAATTATTGTAAAAGTGCAAAAAATGCAAGTAAACTGCACATTAGCAAATGAAAATAGCAGGTAATTGGTAACAATTGTTTTATTTATAAAACAAGTACACATGTAATTTATTGCGACTTTTTGTTTGTTGCTTGAAAGCATTGCAATATCTAACTCAAGCTTCGTCAGTCTTTTAAATGATCATTAGTTATTTGTGATTTTAGATGGATTTTTATTTGAGTCATATGCGAAAATGTTAATTCACAACAGTTCGTACTTCCAAAACAACAAAGCAAACGCCGTGCATGTTGAGGCAAGTTCGGATACTACACTGCATTTTTCCACATTTCAAAATTCCATATTTCATAAAACAATAAAAAACACCTTTGCCACGTAATTGCAAGGTGAACAAAAAGTAATCGCAATAAATAGATATACAGTAGTGGCCAAAATTGTGGAAACCTTTTGAAATCTTTTTAAGATTTGCACATTTTTTTAGAATAACTCCCAAGAAACTAAATGTATTTTCCTTGAACTTCGACCACGTAAAGAATACTCTTAAACTCACAATTCACAGTGAAGATTCGGTAACGAGGGCAATTAGAGAACCGACTAGGAACTAGGGATGGCGGTTATTGCAGAAAAAAAAACCGGTTTTCGGTTAAACCGGTTTTTTTCACCTCCGGTTAAAACCGCTTAAAATAACCGGTTTTCGGTTTTTTTGAAAGCAACGTTTGTGGACAGAATTTTTTTATAAATAATTAATAAATGAGTATTAATTCAATAATTAATTAATGTAGTAAGTAATTAATACAATAAGTAATAATAATAAATGAGTAATTAATACAATACATAAGTATTATAGACAAAATTTTAAGAATTGTATTAAATATTGTAGACAAATAAAAAAAAAATTAAAGAGTATAGACGTAAATAATCGCATTTTGTGTTGTTTTCGTCTATATGTATAACAATAAAAAAAACTGTCTAAATTTTTATACAGTATTAATCATATTTATATAATTTATAATTTTCTCGCTCCTATTAATCATATTTATTAAAATATTTTTCGCACACTGAAATTTTAAACAAAATATTCCACTCTTCTGCGACAAAAACTAATCGAGTTATGAAAGCTTGACTATGACTATTTTAGACCATCTCAATGTCCGCCTCGAAGAAGTGGTGGCCATTTATTGGCCTAAGATGATGAAATTCAAAAACTCATAACTCGAACCTAAAATTCGAGCCTATCTTTTGATAGCTGATTTTTCCGGGTTTTTTCCTCCAGTTTTTGGATTTTAAGAAATCGCCGATTTAAACCGGGGGAAAAAAAAGACCCGAAAAAACCGGTTAACCGAAACAACCGCTTTACAGAAAGCTAACAATAATTTCCAGCTTTCATCAATGGTCTTATTTGATGTACGCAACATTTACATGCATTTTCGTAAAAATAGCGCAGATATTCAAGAAGATATATAGGTTTTCTTTAAAAAATGTTCTAGCCACGTTTTTTGCTTATAACATGCAGGGTTTTCAACAAAATTACATGACATTTATAATACGTAACAATAAATTAGCGAAGCATTATATTGAAATTTGCATTAAATCTTTTGAATATTAAAAAAAATATGAGTAATTGTAATAAATAATTTTTAACTGGGTATGTGCGAGTCTTATCGTAATGTCTCTTTCATAACTTCAAAGCCAAATATATAGAGCAACTTATATAAAAATTCGAGCTAAATATCTTTAAGATTCAGAAAAATGTCGGCATTGCAGCTAGGTGAATTTCGTTTGCACTCTAAGAGAAGCTAAATGATGAGAGTTCTTGCACAAATGGATATTTTTTAAACTTAAAATCTTCAAATAGTTATCGTCGGAATGCAATTTAAATAATGTATATAATTTGTAAGTATACATGGGTATTCAGGATATTCAACTTCCATATTACTGATTGAACTTCCCACTTAAGCGAGTACCTCAGACATGGGAATGAGAACCTGCCGTATAAGTTTCGCTTCCCGGTGAGGTATAGTATAATAGTGCTGGTGCGGCTCTTTCTGCCCACAGAGAAAAAGAATCGCAGGTCTCACTCCGCAATTTGATCAGCGCCCCCATTCGCCATCCAAGGGAACTAGCCACATCGATACCCGCCGTTTCAAACGGAATTCCAAGTCGCCGCCATGCTAGCTGTGTTGTGTTCGATGTCGATCTTAAGAACAAGTAAGTTTAATACATGTTTTCTAACTTACAATCAAAGTCGATTTAGGTTAATCAAACATTTGTAACATTTAGTTTCACTTTTATAAATAAAATAATGAAGTTTAGTTTTTGGTGCAATATCCGTTGTCTAAAACTTCTCATCCTAATGGAATAATACTGTTGACGCAATATGCAATATAGGAAGAATGTATGCATTCCTGTATTTTTATAGATTTATATTGCTTCTTAATAATATGACCTGAGAATAAAAACAACCTTAAGAACTATCAATCCTTCTTTGACTATTGCTGTGAAAGTATTTATTGTTGACTTTTATAATAATTTCCACGAGCTATAATTCTTTTATCAGTCAAGTGAAATTATATTTGAAGCTTCTATGCTAATATAAATACCGCAGTATATTAAAAATTATGTACTTAGTAATACATTCATAACTATATTGTAGAAATTAAGATAAAGTTTCCTAGCATCTTCAGATTATTTTGCTTTTGAGTTTTGTGTTACGGAAATTTACAACACGAAAATTGTTATTCTTTGTGCTGAAATTTAAAGTAATTTTGGGTTGTGTATTAAGTATTCTTAGTTATATCTTACACAAATCTTTCTAATTTAAAAACGATCTGTTGTGAAATGCTATTAGATGTAAGATCTGACTAAGAATATCTGTAGTCTAGTTAATGTTACACTATTTTATTATTACGATATTATAGGGTAGATGCTTCAGTTTTGGCCACATTAAGAGAAAATTTGAATTTTCACAGTGGATGACTGTCTAAAGCTTTTTAAGTCATACTTACACCGTTCTTTAGTAAATTTTCTTGCCTTTCTGTTAATTATAAAATCTTTCTCTGGAAAAATTTATATTTTGAGTTATGAATACTTAAATAATTTATCCCAATTTGTACCAGTTTTGGCCACTTTGCACCTGTTTTGGCCACTTCTATGCACTAGTTTTGGCCACTTCTATGCACCAGTTTCGGCCACATTAATATCATACTATATAACAGGAAACAATGAATATTAAGCAAAAATAAAGCATTTTTATGCAGTATGAATTTTATTATATTTTCATATTTTACAAACCACTTTTTTTATTGAATTTGTAGAAAAGTAAAATAAAATTACATTGCTGTAAGTTTGAGTTAAAGAGGCAGAAAGCAAATATTTAACTTGGTTGGTAATATACATGTTGTATAATACTTGCATAACATTTTTTTTAAGGGGGGGAAGGGGTAAATTTTTATGCAAATACTTAAAGCATGCCTTTAGGAAATTTTAAAAAATGAAGTTTCATCAGTGTCAGTGTTGTACACCTGTTTGGGATTATCTAAAACACTCGTTTCTTCACCTAAGAGCTCTTTGACTCCTTAAACCAAGTTCGGCTTTTGTCATCTATGATATTTGCCTGTGTTTTATTAAAAATATCTGCCTTATAACTAATTCTAGGATGCTATTATATAAAAGGATTGATGCTATTATATAAAAGGATTATATCATTTTCTTCCTGGCCTTCCATTTTGAAACTGACATTCTATTTTACTGATATCTTTTGAATACAGTCAACCACAAAAATAATTAAGCGACGGTTCCATTAGAAGCCAGTATGTAAACAGAAGAGAAACATACATTACATCCTAAATCCATGTACTTTCACTACCTTTAATTATTATTTTATATTAATGTAATCAACAGTCAGCATGCGACACAAAGAAAGACAACATTAATTTGAAAATTATAATTTATTTACAGTATATTATAATACAACGGGCGTCCCACCCTGCCCTCTCGGAGCCCTGGGACTTTCAGTTTCTGTAACAAAAAAGCATATCTATAGAATGGACTTTAAAATATGAATTTATCTTACAGAAGTATGTGCATCATAACGTTAATACATTCTTAATTCTACAAATAGGTATGAAATCCTAAAATTAAATAGGGAACTCATAAAAAAATGCAAATAAGACATGACTTCAGTTTCAATCCAGTTCATAAGTTAAACTGTGTTTAGGAAATCGAAATAAAGAATCGTCTTAGTCACAGAAAATGTCTTAGAATGCAAAAAATCCAACAAAAAAATATGGATAAGCCGCCATTGCAACTATTATTCACTTTTAAAAGAATTTTATTTTATTTTAACAATGTGGTTCATAGAAATGAAGCCACTTAATGTCCTTCTCAATTTCCTTTTCCCCTTCCTCAAAGGTCTCAGGGGGGCGGGGTTTCGATAATAGTGTAGTCATTTCTGAATGGATCTGAAAAGAATTTGAAATATAAAAAAAATACTATAATACTACATGATACTTATTGTATTAAAAGAGCATTTTTGGCTTCGTGGGCCGACTCCTTAGTTCCTCGCCTAAGAGGTCAACATTTAGATACGTTTCATGCTTCATACGATTAAGATGGCTAAGCCTGTTATATGAAATATTAAAAAAAAAAAAACAGGACGAGAGTATGGGAAACAGAACTGTAACTTTTCATCAGTCATTATTGTATTCGAATCAACAAAATTCTCTTCATAAATTTTTTCCTTAGAAATTAAAATACGTTTAAAGTTGCATAGCTACTGTAGTATAACTTCTCCTAAACACAATACAATAAAAACTTAATTTCTATTTCAAATAAATAAATAACACCTTCGTCCCAAAAACCCATATCGTTTGGGTTATATGCCAGTTGGGGGGTAGGGGGGTCGGTTAAGTAGGGTTCATTTCCAGCAAGCCAGTATTCAAAAATGGGCCATTGATACTTCTGTCACTACTGTCATCATCCCCAAATTCCATATTACTGTCCTCGAATCGATTTATCTTGAAAAATAAATTTACCATTATAAAAAATATACTAATCCTTAAGTGGGGGTTTAATGAAAATTCTTTACAGATAAAATGAGCGACTTCAGGTTATGAAATAAATGATAAAGTAGGTTTACATTGACGCTAACAGTAAAACCCGACAGTAAAGATGTCACCGTCAAGCTTCCGACGGAGATTTGCCGTGGCCCGGTTAAACTTTATGATTCTGCGCATGCGTCCATCTCTTACCTGTCGGTTTTATCTTTTGCTGTTAAAGGCGTGATCTGACGCCAACCTGTGGGATGAAAATCTATTCCTCACTGTGTTCCATCGTGAAATGTCATAACCTGAAGTCGCTCTGTGATTGAAAATAACCATTCTTTCAGTACAAAAAAAAAGTTTTTTTATTAATAACGCTCAAGGTATTAGATCAGCTAAGAGTCAAACGACTTTTTATGATTTTAATAAAATTTCTTCTCTTCCTTGTGGGAAATATTTATCACAGCTAGAATACAACTTTTAAATTTTCACGGTGTTGAAAACTTTTTCTAATTTTTTTAATCATTAGCGTATGTGACTATTCGTTTTGATGAAATTTTTCATGTATTTTTTTTCAGAAAAAAAGACCATCATTGAAAAAAAAGATTGTTAAATATACAATATTCTAGTTACATTCACTAGAGCACATTTGCGATCCTTTAAATGACAAATTCGCGTTAATTTTAAACACCCACGTATTTCGATTTGTTATATAAAACAATTACTTGTTTTCCCATCCGATGTATTCTGACGCCACCACTGTTGTGGGTGGTATGTCGTGTCATGGAGAGTTAAAGCACAAATGTGCAATCTTTCGATTTAAACGAAGAAGGTAGAATAACATTCCCCCAGTGCGTTTCAATCGTAACTTGGCACCATCATTATTTAGCCGCTATCGCCATCTAAAAAAATCAACTAGATGCCTGAATGTGGTAAAGCTCTTTGACAAATGTGCAATCTTTTCGATTTAAACGAAGAAGGTATGCATCGTAGAACTTAATGTGCTAATGTTTTGTAGTACTGAAAAATGAGTGTTTAAAAACAATAATCACAATTAGTAAACTATACGTTATACTTCTTTTGTTTTATCACATTTAGGAAAACAATTTTAAAATAAGGAATATATACAAAGTTTCGGATTTCTGAGATGACGATTTATTATGTTAAACTACATGATTAAATTCCTATTTTAAATTTTCATACAAGTATTTGTAACTAAGAGTGTATCAACCAATTAATTTTTTTATTTTCCTTTATTTGTTTTTTTTTTTTTTTTTTTTTACAATCAAGTTGTATCTACATACGTCTAAAAAGACGGTTTTGGGTCGAAATTCACACATTTTTTTATGGTTTATTTTAAAGCTCATTCTTTAGCTTTCTAAATATCTTACAAGTCAGTCAATTTGAATAAGATTTTGAGTTTCGACAAGTTACTACGAACATTTTTTTGCCAAATGCATACACATTTGTGGAGTTAAAAAATTCACGTTTTGGGACACTGATAGCTTAATTGTTGTTTAATGATTGATTTTATGGTTTTAAAAGAATATTTCGTGAATGGGAACACGTCCTGCAACATACACATTGAAATAATATCTTAACCTCCATAAGATAGAATCGTCAATCTTCTAATAAAGTCTTTGGCAGGAACAAAAAAACGCTACAGAAAAAAAATGACGGCCTCAGAATGAAAAAATAATGATAAGATTCTGAATAAAGAAGGTATATCCTACAAATGTGCTAAGCACATTTCAAAAAAGAAGTATAAATATATTTTTTTTTAATAAAAGCAAATTAAAACTTTAAACGCGTTTTTTTTTTTTTTTTTTTTGAAAACTTATATTCTCAAACTTACGAACACGATATCTCAAAACGTTTATCTATATATTTTGAAGGCCTTATTTATTATTATTACACTTCATAAACACATATATGTTGTTCTTAAGTGTAGTAAAGGCAATCGAACTAGACATATAGTTTTGAGATGAATAGTTTTTGATTTAGAGCCCTCTAATCGTTACTATACCTCTACGCATTTTATGAAATTTTGAATAAGAAAATACTGACCTGGCCATAACTTTCCTGTAAATGCAAGTTTTTCTTAGATCTCACGTTCAGGTTCTTACCATACTGAAATCGATTGTAGAGAAATAATTTGAATATATGGATTAGAATTTCTGCTGAGTGTTTTGTTTTAATTCTTAATCTTTTTACCTAAATTATCCCATTTTACTGAATCTCAAGACATAAAATTTCCTGACTGGTATTAATGGTTGTTCATATTGAGTCAGAAAATGAACCGAAATTGTACATTAAAAAGCGCTTTTTCAAATTCGTTCCTGTGCGTAGTCAGATACCTTAAACAATTTTAAAATAATATAGATTTATCTATATTCAAGAGTTTATAAACATTCAATTTTATGCCCGTTCATTGACACTTTGTTTAAATACATATTTACTCTATAAATCTAAAAAAATTGAAATTGGATCTATGATTTTACGTTCGAACGCAATATGAGTTAAAAGACTAGATCTATTCAAATGAACCCTGACTACAGACACCCCTGTCATTAGGTGTCGCCGCTGCATATCTGGGGGGGGAGAGAATTTACATTTCAAGACAGACATATATGTAGTGTTATCGAGGATCTGCAATTACTATTAATAATAATGTAATCTCTTAATAGATCGCCTGTAATGCAGTTTTATCTGGCAAAGTGTCCTGTCCGGATGTAATTCGACATTTCCCTGGGGCAGGAGACCGAGAAATAAACAGAAAAGCAACATTGAATATATAAGAACATTAATTCTACTTAACCCATATTTTAACATTAGGAAAAAATTAATATTTTTCCCAAACATTCTATCACAGACCAATGAGACACATCAGTAAAAATATTGAGTTAAAAGACTTGGTTTATCATGGAAATGAAGTAGTAAACATTCAAAAGCAAAGTAATAAATTGTATTTGCAAATAGTTAAAGTGTTTTCTCTGTTCAGTTTCTTAAGCTGTCATTGGCGTTAGTTTTCCATTTACTAGAAAGGGTTAATTTTGGAATTTGAAGTAATCTGATTTTTTCGAATGCCAAATACTCATTCTGTAAAATTGCAAAGTACACACAATCCCAGGTAGCTTATTGTAAAGATGTCGAAGAAATTTGAGGAGTTCTGACTTAACTTGCTCTGAGGAAACGTTTTTTAATAATGGTCAATACATTTTTTTTTCCCTTGAAGGGAGTGAAAAATATGTTTTTGAGATTGTCCAACAAATTTGGTACCATTTTTGTACACAAAGATACGAAACAATACACAATGATATGTTTACTATTCTGCCTTTCCTTTTGTTGTCAAAATTGGTGTTCAATGACAACATCTATTGTCAATCCATCGAACAGCTGCAATTTTATTAAAAGGGCATTTTGTCATTTATTTTCCCCTTCAACTTTCATAGCAAAACAAACGCTTGCTTCTGAGAGACCAAAAAGATCACACGACGTAAAAAAAATGTTATCCCTTATAAATTTTGTGTGCTTGCAGGAGTTTCAACAAAAGATAGCCAATTTTGAATCGACTGGTTGGGGCTTACTGATTTCTTTTCATATCATGTCACATTTGTTTTCATAATTGCTTTGTGCTGCCTGATATGGTATAATACAAGAGGGAGTATACATTGCATCCATGTCTTCCAAAATAGCGGACATTCTTTTCATCATTACTTAAAATGTTCACAAAAACATATCAAAATTGTTAAAAAACCTTATTCAACGATTTCCAATTTGGACGTACTTTTGTAATAGCGATCTGAATCAATAGCGTATTGTCATGCAAGTGCATAAATAACTCTTTGATATCTAATATCGCTTTTTTGACCTTGTTTGACTAACAAGCGTTTGTTCTAGTATCGGAAGAATTTCCCCAGTACATATTTTCTGTGAGTAAAATGTAACATCCGCTCTAAAAAAAATAATTCTCACTTCTGCCAAGCATGCTTGTTACCTTCTACATAGCTGGACAATCACATTTTCAGCCATCATCACGAGAAGTTTACATGTGATTTTCCCTGGAATCCTATATCCTAAAATAATTAGGATCTTGATGAAAATTTTGGTGCACATTTAGTCCATGTGGTGTTGAAACATATAAGCAAATGACCATAGTCTGCGCCGTCAGGCATCAACTTTTTTAATTATCACTGACACTTCTGGAACATGTGGTGATATTATAATTCTAAAATCACCATCATCATATCATCAGGCAATGGCATTAAATACCATAGTTTCCGTCAGCTAAAAATCTCCGACTCATTTCCAATACTGGCCTGCAGATAGCAGTGAAATCAGATCACACCTGAACAGTAGTAATCTTTTCCCTACAAAAGATAGCGTGTATTGCACATGACCAAAACTCTTGACCAAAGAAAGAACAAATATATTACTCCAAGACGCACCTACAGGTTCATGCGTTCCAAGCAAACTAGATGCTATTGAGTTTTGCACAAGTAAAAACATAGATATTCTAATCTTTTTCCCAAAATTTCAAACGCCTTGTATGGGTGTGTATAGTAGGATTTTACTATCGTCCATAAGGGTAGGACGGCACCTAAAACCTTGTAAAACCAGTTTGAATATAGCTTTTAGGTTTGCAATTTTTTCTCAGAAATAACATATAAGACATGCCATGAATAAATTTGAAAAGAAATTGTATTTTTTCCTCCATAATCTATTTAAAAGAAAAATATAATTTGTCAAATAAAAAGCAAAAGAAAATTAGTCGAGTTCAAAATTTTTAAAAAAATTTAGAAATGGTCAAAATTGAATTAAGAAGATAATAAATAGACAACAATCTTAAAGTATACTTTAGAAGGAGTATAAATTAAAATAATGATATTGGCTATGAAAATTGACAAATCTGAGCTGTCCTATATATAGGGAAGAAAATTGTGAGTGATACATTCTTCAGTGCCTATAATGAGTCATCCCTCGATACAAATACAGGTCTCCTGATTTTTTTCAAAGTTATTGTCACAAATAGGTGTTAGACACAAAATACTTTACTTCGGTGATGATTTAAAATATATGTGCTTTCCTTCTATCCAATTTTGATTAAAAAATAAGTCTAATTAGTAAAAGATTTTTTTCAGTAGGTGAAAAAAAACTAACATTCAGAAAGCACATTTTAGTGGGTAATGTTAATAGCAATTTTAGTGAAAACAAAATCTCTTCACTCATGCAGCTAAAAGCATTGATAAGTTTACCTAATAATAATTAGGGTAATTTATGAACTTTAATCTTTACATATTTTCATAAGTCGAAAAATAAAAAATATAATAAAAAATGCACACAAAAAAGATTTTTTTTTTTTTAAAAAAAGGAATTAAAAATGTTTTTCAAATTTAAAAAATTTATGAAAAAAATTGTTTCCAACACCTGAGTAAACATAAATAGCAACTACATGTTATTCAACAAAAGAATTCTAATTCAATAGAAATAAAAATTTAAATGGAAATAAGATTTAACAACTGCTATAAAAGAAAAAATGGAATGCAGCATCAAAATGAAATAAGCCTGAATACAATATAAACCATTTATACCAATTTGGCTTTTGAGGAAACATTACGTAAACATCATAATTCCTGAGTCTTTTCTCCTTCTTCGCTTAATTGCATATGATATCTGCCCCATACTTTGATCTTTCAAGATTTCCGTAATGCCTGGAAAAAGTAAAAAAAATACAAAATGATAAACGTACAATCTATTTGTGAAACTTAAAAGATATAAATTATATCAAAAATAAAAAAACAATTTACTGCGATTTTAGTGTAATTCCTCTTACTATCTTTTCATAAAAAACTTTCAGGAAGAACTGGATGATTTTGGGACATTGAAATAAAAAATCGCAACATTCATTCTTAAATAAGAATTAAAAACAAAAAAGCACAGAGGGCTAACTATTCAACTTAAAACTGCAATGACACACTGACCACTTTACATGCATTTCAGCATTTTTTTTAAAAAAATGAATGCACGAGTGATAATGTATTTTATACCTTGAGATATAAATTTATAAAGGTGCTCCATGAAAAACAGAGAGACCTCAACATTAAGTTATTGATGACGTTTTCGTCTCTCTCTGTTCTAGATGGACTTTGAGAACTGGAAATTTTATTGATATTTGAGTTTTAATTGTACTAATTTGGTTTGTGGTGTCAAAATGCATATTTAGAGATTCTTAGTTTTAAATTATTTCTAAATTTTTAAGTTATCGATTGAGGTTTTGTAACAAGAGTGCTGCATTAAAATACTATATTACTAGGTTGATCCTGCACCCAAGTACGAGTCCTCTTAATTTTTTTTTCTAACTATGAGAATTCTTAACTGTGATCTTTTAATAATTCTATTTATGCTTTAATCCTATAATATTTTTTATGTAATGAAATGTCTGAATGTAGTGTCAAATTCTTTTATGTAATGAAATGTCTGAATGTAGTGTCAAATTCTAAGTGATTTTAACTCTACCTACTAATATGAAGTTTATTCGCTTTGGGGTCAAACTATGCCTGAAGGTTGCATTATTTTCTTTCTCGTTTTGTCCAATCATCTTTTGTTTGAAAAAAAAATCATCCACAAATTTCTTCCGATCCGAATTTCGTGAGAAAAAGAGATCGTTAGCTCTCCGTGAAGGAAGCCATTTTATTTTCACATTCTTTTTAACAATCTTTTCTTCGTTTTTGTTAGTTTTTTCGTTTTCAGTTTTGTTAGTTTTCATTCCCTAACTTTTGTCTGTCAACATAGACATGACACATTTGTACGGATTTCAGCGTTTCCGGCATCGAATTTTATCATTCTTGGGATCGATGTAAATCTGCATTAAAATTTTTGGTAATGCGTTGGAGGGAGGGAGGTGCGCAAGACGTGAATAGCATGCAAACAAAAACTGTGCGCCGTGTGCACATTCAAAATAATGTCAGATTTGATAGATAAAAGGTCGGGAAGAATATATATTGAAACATATTCTTCAATTAAAAGTGTTAAATATAAAATGATGAGCAAAGAGCAGTCTGCTGTTGAATATTTTAGAAAGAAGATTTTTTGCGTGATGCTATTTATAGTAACATGTGCAACAATTTAAGGTCATCAAGCAAATGGTACTAAGAGGAACTTGATAGTAAGAAAATAGCAATGAGAAAAAATAAAGAAAAACCCCCGATCAAAGAAAGGGAGCAAAATTTGGAAAATGGAGGAAAATAGCAGACTGAAGCATAAAAGAAAGCTTGAACTGTTATTTCAAAAAATGAGAAACAAAGTCTAAATAATTATGTATAATCAAAAAAGTTTTTAAATGGGCATATTTTTTAGTGAGATAATTTTTACCATAGTTTTTATTTTAACAAAACTTTACACGTAATTCATTTTTCATCCATTAATTTTCTTTTAAATAATAATTCTACAATATTTTTCATATCTCAAGCACTTTTTGTATAAATTTATTCATTTATTCTTCAATTAATCATACTTATTTTACTTCTCAGTGTTTACGGTTGACTCGATTCTGTATTTATAAAGTTCAGCTTTTTTTGTTCCAAGCCTGTGTCATGTCTGACGGTACATTAACTCTTGAAATTAATATGCCCAGGAAAGCTTCTACAAAGAGACGGGAAAATTTAATATTAAGTTAAGATAGAAATAATTTCATTTAGAACATATAACAAACTTCACTTCCAGGAAGTATTAATCAATAGAAGTAAATCATTGCCTTTAAAACTTTAAGCTTTAGGAAGTCGACTTTCAATAATCATGTTTCAGATTAGTTTACCTCAGCTCGCCAGCTGATAGCACATTCCACTAAATAGGGAGACTTAAAAGTTTCACAAAACTTTTGCTAAAAAATGAAATGAAATCAGCATTTAAGAAAGATATAAAACCAAAGATATAGTATTTTCACAAATAAATAATTTTAGATAAATGAAAAATTAATAAATCCAGTGCAATGTATATAAAATAAAAAATACACGACTGAAATCTTGAAAATGAAGATGCTGACTTTGGCGAAAGCGGCGCCGGGGGGCGCGGGGGGGCGGGTCCAGTTAAGAAAACAGCCCCCCTTCCAATTATGCTTGAAAAAAAACTAGATAACTTTACTGCCCAACTCACATTCATTTATGAAAAAATTTGGCCTGGTAACTGCCAAGTCTGGCGGACAATTTATCCACCTATATACTAAAGACCTCGAAGAGCACTGCAAGCTCACCAAATTCCTAAAACCCGTGTAATTTCTAACTCGAATAATGATTCTGACTCAAAGTTAAATAACGATGATACTAATGCTGAATCTCGGGGGGAAAAATCGAATCAGTAAATGACATATAAAATGTCATTCTTGATAAATTACATATTTTTTGCTCAATATCTTAAACCCTAAGTGCACTTGTGTTTCCTTTCGCCAGCATCAATTGCCTTCATCCATCTAGCTTCTTGCGTTTCCCATTTTTACTCCTTTAAACTTTACTTTTTCATTTTAAAATTTTTATTACCACGTCTTATTCACAATAGGACATATCTAATCAATGCCATGAAATACAGATGGCGGCCCCTGCCGGTGACCAATGAGCTGCAAAAAATCTCCCTCCGTCTATCGTTATTTATTTTTTTCAAATTCGTGATAAAGGTCTTTTCGAGTGAAAACCGAATGGGTACTGGGGCTTCATTTATTTTGTGGTTGACTGTATGCATCATGGTATTCACATTCATTTTTAATAATATTTAATTCAATCTGTTTACTAAAATGTCTATTTAAAATCTAGATGCCCTGAAATGTGGCAAAGCACATTTGCACTTACAATGCAATAAAACTTTTGACCTTAATATGAAAAGAAAAAAAAATAAACTAACCTGTTCATTTTGTCTCTGTACTTTGAACAACTTCACACAGTCTGACGGTACCTGAGTTAGCATCCCCCCTCCAAACTCCCACGCCACATCAACATGAAGACGACCGCTCGGTTGCTTCCAATGGTGAATCCAGGGAGGTCATAGAAATGACTTTACAGGAAAGTTTTCATTACAAAAAAAACCAGTCCTGTAAAGCCATCACCAGACGTTTCTTCCTTTTTCTGTAGAAATTGCTAAATTTTTTTATATCCATATGCATTATTACCTAACAGGTGGGCATCATAAATAAATAAAAAATAAGCTAAGTAATGTAAAAACAGTAATAAAAAAATGACACGAATAAAAAAAAAGACTCTAAATTTAAAAATTTATTCATTTAATCTAAGTTAGTATGTAAATAACAGTAGTGCAGTGTTTTATTTCGGTCATTTTTTGGGTAATATGTTTCTTTAAAGAATGTGACTATTAAATGTATTTCTTTTTTTTTATAGGATCTGCAATCAAAATGTCAGATGTTAGTGTGAGATTCCTAACCGAAAAAATGAAAGTAAGCAACGACTCATTTTTTTACATAGCAGAAAAGTGGTATCAAATTATTAACAAAAAACTATTATTTAAATTAGAAGAATTAAATTTACATTTAACAAACACCGAAATAAAAATAATTTCAATAACAACACGGGACAATATCGACAAAATTAACGGTCACATAAAACTATTCTTAGAATTTATATATAATCATTTAGAAAATGTTGAAGTCGATATATACCTAATCGACTTCACTTCAGAAAAATGGAGAGTCAGACGATGACTTATTAAAAAAATACATGAAAAAATTTAAATCATTATGCAGCCGGTGCTATATGGGAAGCACCTATTATCGTTGCAACCCATGTATAAAAACAATGAACGATTTATTTATAAAAAATTGTAAAGAAACTTATACAGAAGAAAAGTGCAAAATAATATTAGACTTGATGAACTGCCATGACAAACATTTTGTGGTGTATGGAGAGTTATAGTTTGTTTTTTTCTGCTGACATCTGTAAAATGTACAGAATGATTCTGGTTAATCCTCAACAGAGAGACCTGCAACGAATTGTGTGGAAAAACATTGAAAATGATACCGTTAAAACTTATGCACTGTACTTAGCCACTAGAGTGCTTCATCAACTAGTGAAAGATGAAGGACAGTGTTTTCCCCTGGCTGCGACTGTGTTGGACTTAGACGACGTGCTGACAGGAGGTGACAGTTTAGAAGTGAGAAAGCTTCAGATACGGTTGATTCGTCTGCTTGCTAGAGCAGGCATGGAATTACACAAATGGAGAACAAACGCATCAAATCTACGAAGTAATATCTCAGAGGAGAAAGAATATTCCTTTTCGTGTTCCAGTGAAACCAAGGCTTTAGGAATACTGTGGGACGATCTCACAGATTGCTTTTCCATCAAAGTCCTCCCTAGTCCACAAAATACAAAGCGAGCTGTGTTATCGAACATCGCAAGGATATTTGATCCGCTCAGTTTTCTAGGACCAGTAATTACTGTCTTCAAGATCTTTTTACAGAGACTTTGCAAACTAAAGATAGACTGGAATGATTCTCTGCCTGAACGAGAAGCCAAGGAGTGGGAAAGATTTCTGAACTCCTTGCATTCAATAAATCGACTGTGTATTCCAAGACATGTGCTATGTGAATTTCCCGAAAAATTAGAAGTCCATGGATTCGCAGATGCATCAGAGAGAGCTTATGGAGCAGTAGTGTATCTTAAATCTTCAGCTTGTGAACGAAACTGTGTGCGTCTTTTGTGCAGCAAATCCCGTGTGGCTCCTCTCAAGTCCATTTCAGTGCCAAAGCTTGAACTGTGTGCTGCGCTTTTATTAGCGCAATTAGTGAAACGTGCCATCAAATTGGAAATCAATGATATTTATTTGTGGTCTGACTCAAGTATCGTGCTTGTGTGGATCCAACATGAACCATGGGAAATTAAAACTTTCGTTGTAAAACAGGATTGCAGCGATACAAGAACTGAGCAAGAAAGAGCAGTGGTTTCATGTCAGTTCCGGAAACAATCCTGCTGACGTACTATCTAGAGGACTAGCCCCTGAAAAACTCTATAACAATGAACTTTGGTGGACTGGTCCAAGCTTCCTGCAAGCAGACTTTCCTGTGCCTATGAGTACTCCAAACTCTAATGATGATGTTTATTTAAGTGAACTTAAGACTTCCAAACCCATATTTTTAACTTCAAATGCAAAGGAGAAAGAACTCTTTATTGATTGTTTACTTAGTGTCACTAACAGTTATCTGAAACTAATTTGTGTTATGAGGTTTATTTTCAATAGCAGAAATCCTCATTCACTAAGGTCATTACCTCTAACAGGTGATGAATTAAAGGTAGCTTCTGAATACTTGATAAAAGAAGTTCAGGTAAGAGAATTTTCAAAAGAAATTTCTGCCTTAAAAAAAGGAAATTCTATTCCGAAGGGTAGTAATTTG
Source organism: Araneus ventricosus (assembly GCA_013235015.1). Classification (NCBI taxonomy): domain Eukaryota; kingdom Metazoa; phylum Arthropoda; class Arachnida; order Araneae; family Araneidae; genus Araneus; species Araneus ventricosus. The sequence continues at coordinate 46,901 of BGPR01009024.1, forward strand.
AGAAATTTAAATCCCTTCATAGATTCCAATGGAATTCTTAGAGTAGGAGGGCGCTTGGAAATACTCCAACTTAACTGATAATCAAAAGCACCCTATTATCTTACCTAAATCTCGTAGATAACTTATCTTTGTTTATTTCCATCTTAAAAACTTACATATAGGTCCTCAGGGTTTATTATGTGCAGTTCGACAGAAGTTTTGGCTAATTCATAGTCGTAATTTATCTAGAAAAATTGTGAACGATTGCATAACTTGTTTTAGAAATAAACCTGTAGTAGCTAATCAAATTATGGGTAATCTCCCAGCAGAGAGAATTACTCCATTACTCCTACCTTTCTCTTTAATGTCTGTGGTGTTGATTTTATAGGTCCCCTTTTAGTCAAACCTGTAGCTCAAAAAAGAATAACTGCTCGCAAAATGTATGTAGCAATATTTGTATACTTTGTCACAAAGGCTGTGCACTTCGAATTAGTGACAGATCTAACTAGTGAAGCATTTATTGCTTGTCTCAAGAGGTTTTTTGCCCGCCGTGGAAAAAGTTCCAGTGTCTATTCAGATAATGCAACAAATTTTGTGGGTGCACAGTCAGAGCTGAAATGCTTGAGTAACTTGCTTAAGAAACCAGATGAAAATGTATCAGCATATCTAGCTTCTGAGGAAATAAAATAGAAATTTTCACCCCTCGTTCCCCTAACTTTGGTGAATTATATGAAGCTGGAGTTAAATCATTCAAATATCATTTTAGGAGAGTAATGAAAAATACTAAAGTTTCAGTTGAGGAAATTCTTACCATTATATCTCAAATAGAAGGAATTTTAAATTCCAGACCATTAACACCCCTATCTTGTGATCCTACTGATTTAAGTGTATTAACTGCAGGACACTTTCTCATAGGACGACCTATAACGTCAATAGTAGAACCGAAGATCATAGACACCCCCGATAATCGTCTATCTAGGTAGCAAAGAACAACAAAGGTGGTTCAATTTATTTGGAAACGGTGGCATCGTGATTATTTGAACCACCTTCAACAACATTCAAAATGGCAATTTGAGAAAAATGATTTAAAAATTGGATCTTTTGTTCTACTGAAGGAAGATAATCTTCCTCCTTGTAAATGGGTTATAGGTAGAGTTAAGGATGTTATTCCTGGCTCAGATGGAAAAATTTGTGTTGCTAATGTTCAAACACAATCAGGATTATGTTTTACCAATTGATAATAATTTTTATTTTTGTTTCTTATTCTTTTTCGTTTCAATTAATCTTATTCATACCTGCATGTGTAATTGTGTATCGATGTTAATATTCAACTGTACCTTGAAATTTTATATTTCAACCGTGGGAGAATTTTTAGTAGTGTGAGTTTATTTGCTTGATATTTGTGAACATTGCCAAAGGCAAAATTGTCCGCCTCTAGCAACCCCCGGGGATTTTTCCCCTCCGGATGGACGCTTGTAGCTCTTTGTGTTGTTGTGTAATCCTTCCTTTGTGTGTGTGAGCTCTCGCTATCTCAAATAAATACAATTTAAATTTAATACAGTCTGCTTTTGTGTCAATCATGAGTTATCCATTTAACGCCCAAACATCCTTCTTATATTATTAATCCTTTAATTATGAGAGCTTGTTGAACTGCAAAAACTTCTCATCATCATCATCTAATATTCATATTCTATATAATAGTTCCATTGCGTGAAAATAGTGTATGTTTAACAACTAAAATTGTTAACAATTCAAATATATTATTGTCGTGTTGCATTGCTATATATTCTCTTTTAAACAGATATGCTTTTTCATATAAAAAAAACTGTTCGATTAGTGAAGATATAATTTTTTTTTCAAAGCAACTGAGACTTCCTAATAGTTTACATTTGCTAAACAATTTTTCCCAATAATAAAACACATAAAGTACTGAAATTAAAGCATCAAGATAAAATCTGCAGCTTTAATTTCAGTACTTTATGTGTTTTATTATTGGGAAAAATTGTTTACTGCATTGAATTAATGGAGAAAAATGCTGACATGTACATTGATGCAATGCCCAACCTAAAAAAGCTGACGATTTGTATCAATTCTTGGAAAAAAAATTCAGATTCATTTTTCAAATAATCAAAAACAACTACAGAGTTATTCAAAATTTACACTTACCAAGGTGTGCCGCTACCTGATGAACCTGTAAGCTCGAAAGAATCATCAGCAACTTTCCCTTCAGCCTGACAAATATTCATAAGGACACTTTTTTTCTTGGGATATAAAGAGCAATGTTCTTGGATGCAGCATAAAATATCTAAAAACAAAAAATAACCCATTATTCTAAAAAAAAAGACCAAGAAGTAATGGTGGCTTATTGAAAGACATTGGCACATCAGATATATATGTATTTCTTATGCTTAATGGTCCTGAAAGTGGATTTTTGAAAACTGCATTAGTTGAAAACATGGGATATCATATTTTGAACATTTTAAGCATGTGTCTACAAATGTTGGCTTTTAAACATGCTGTTACTTCGAAAGTAGTTAGTAGAGTTATTAATGATTCAGATAAATGCTTGTCATGTTTTCACTAAGTTATATAATAAATAATTTTGAAGGATTTAATGCAAATTTTGCTTTAAAATTACAGTAATTTATTATGATAATAAGCTTGGCTCTGTTCAGAGTCGCAGATAAATTTTGGCTTCTGAAACTGATGCTGCAGATTGATACAGAAAATTCTGTTACTGGGGTAAAGAAGAACTTTATCTTCATACAGGTAGTTAGCTACACAACAGGACAGGAAACATTTCATTTTAAATATGAATTAAAAAATGCTTATTTGAATATTACTTAATCTAAAATTGAGTAAATACATTTCATTTTAAAAAGTTGGTGTAAGCCAGGAGCTGTATACAGGAAAATTGAAGAAAATCCACGTTTGTTGTGTCTTTGAACTCCATAATATTAAATCTCAAAGAGTAAAATTTTAATATGTAAACAATACTAGTGAACGGAACAAAGTTAAGCTTCAAACACAAACGTAATAAAGAATTAATGTTTACTTTAATGTAAAAATTACTTCATATGACAGTAAAAAAACTCTCGTGTAAGGAATATATAGATTGCACTTATTATCTTCTTTTGAAAACAAATGCACTTCATGATTCAACTTTTATATGTTAACACGAGAGGTAAATCGAAATTAAGCTACATACACAAGAGTAATAAAGAATTAATGTTATTCATTCTTAATATCAAAGCATAAAAGCTTTTACATAGTGCAGTGTTTAAATTCTTGGATACAAAACGATGCAGTAGAAAGTTTTTCAAATCTTCAGGCATTTTCATTAGCCCCACTTCAACTTTTTCTCGCTGGGTAGATATTTAAGTAATATCACCTCAGAACACTTTTTGAATAAATTAATCCAATTTGTACCAGTTTTGGGCGCATTAATATTATATTTTTAATTTAAGCAGAAAAATATTTATGCAATATGTATTTTAGTATATTATTCTGTTATTTTAAATGAATTTATAAAGATATGTAACCTAAGCTGATTTTAGCTGCTGGAACATGAACTGTTCCAGTTTTGGTCATCACCCATTTAATCCTAAAAAATAATTCATTTCGATATAAAATCAGAATAAAAAAATAGCTTACCTCATGAACAATAACGGCAATCAATTTCAGATTTCCTTAACAGTTGTAAGTATACAATGATCATAAATCCATCTTGCAGAAAACTATAGAAAAAAATGAAGACTATTTTAACGAGGGTATGGGACCCGCTAAATCATCTAATACTCATATTTATTTAAATAAAGACATCTGTTATTTTGAAACACAGACCTATGATATACATATAACCTTTCATTCTATGTCAATTGTGTTTTCACTGAAATGCTGAGAAATTTTTATATTCATAATGCATTTTTTACTCTTACTTTTCTAAAGAAAAAGTCTAGATTGCATAAAAATGTTGATAAAAATACAGATGAATTAATCCGATTTCTGTCGTATATCTCTTAATGCTTTAAAAAAAATCAAATTATTCTCAGCATGCAACTTTAATTTATTTTAGTAATTTACATAAACAATACTCAAATACTTTTTTTCACTCTCACTTCTCTAAAGAAAAATCCAAATTACATAAAATGTTGATAAAAATGCAGATGAATTAATAATTATTTAGAAATTTCATATTAAAAATAAAATCATAAGGATTACAGAACGTTATCTTTATGCAACTTAAACTAATAATTCAAATCCCAATAATAAAACACTAAACCTTTTGTAAAATAGAAGTTACTTTAATCTCTGTTTAAAAGCAGAGTACCATTGTACATAGACAGTTGTTCTGTTTTGGCTAACCAAATAACCCAAAACTAGGTTATCTTTCCCAAAAATTCTGGACTTGCTGTTAATGAGAACACACAGTTTGTAGAAAACTCATTGATTGGGAATATCCAATATCTAAGTATAATTTTTGATAGTAGCGATAGAAATGAAACAGATTTTTTTTAAACTATAAAATCTGAATTTATCGGTAGGATAGTGGAACCGCTATTTTTAATAAAAATACCATAAGCTGCAAAGAAATTTTTATTCAAAATTTTTCCGTAATCTCTGCTACTATTACGACTATTAACTAAATTAACCAACCCCCAATTACAATTACCTCTGTCTATGTGCCATGCCACTTGATTCACTAATGACCTCAAATAAATTCTTAATACTAACTCTAGAATTATTCTTTGTGGGGATTTCAATGCTACCAACTTACAAAGACAAAAAATGATGCACCACATTGAATTAATATTTATGAATTACATTGATGCAATGTCCAACCTAAAATAAGTTGATAATTTGTATCAATTCTTGGAAAAAAATTCAGATTCATTTTTCAAATAATCAAAAAAACAAATACAGAGATATTCAAAATTTACATTACAAATAATACTCTACCTGATGAACCTGTAAGCTCGAAAGGATCATCAGCAACTTTCCCTTCAGCAGGACACTTTTTCTTGGGATATAAAGAGCTATGTTCTTGGATGCAGCATAAAATATCTAAAAAACAGAAAATAACCCATTATTCTAAAAAAAAAAAAAAAAGACCAAGAGGTAATGGTGGCTCATTGAAAGACACTGGTACATCAGATATGCCTGTATTTATTATGCTTAATGGTCCTAAAAGTGGATTTAAGCATATACGTAAATTTTTGAAAACTGCATTAGTTGAAAATATGGGATATCGTACTTTCAACATTTTAAGCATGTGTTTACAAATATTGGCTTTTAAACATGCTGTTACTTGAAAGTAGTTAGTCGAGTTATTAATGATTCAGATAAATGCTTCCATGGTTTCACTAAATTATATAATAAATAAATTTATTTTGGTCTTACAATAAGGGAACTTAAATAACTATTAAAAAACTCCTTAGATTAAATAAATCTGAGAAATTTGAAGAAAAATATTACTAAAATAAAAGGTGAATCAGAAGTCCGGTTTTAGAATAGATTTAAGAATCAGTAATTTCCAAACAAACGAGGATAAAAAGGCGTTTTGATAGTAGCGATAGAAATGAAACTAAAATGATTTGTTACATAGATTAAGACACAGAACATTTGTAAGCCATTTCTATGACCAACATGTCGTCCTCCATTTAAAAGCTCGACTTATAACTTTAGGAACCATATATTTCGTACCATTAACATCATTTCTGATAGGAGAAATATATAATTGCACTTATGTACTTGGTACATGGAACTATAATTCGGATACTTTGCACTATAAATTTTATACTTTACACTTGATTCATGGAACTATAATTCGAATACCTAAATTTTTCACTTTGTACACAGAACTATAAATTGAATACTCTGCACCCAAGCTAAAATTTGTACCATTCTTAGTAATAGTATAATTAAAAAATGTATAAATTTGCTCCTTTGAAACAGAGGTTTACATCTTTAAATATAACAGCAAGAGCACTTTAGAGCAGTAAGTTTTAAGTCAACTAGAAAAAGTTAACACAAAGCATGCTAAATTTTTTGCTTTAAAATTACAATTATTTATTATGATAGTGAGCTTGGCTCCGCATTGTTCAGAGTTGCAGATAAATGTTGGCTTCCGAAACTGATGCTGCTGATTGATACAGAAAATTCTGCTACTGGGGCGAAGAACTTATCTTCCCCAAATTCGTCAATATAAAACTGAGAGAAAAAAACTTTAAAAAAAAGTTTGGCAAAATTACAGAACTCCTGTCAATAAAAATAATTACAATAGAGCCCATAATACTATTTGAAAATCCCAGCACTCATAACTCGGTCAGAACCTCAATTGATATATTTCATGAATCCTAACTGCCAGAAAAAACTTCAAAATAGTTTTAAGATATAGCTGAACATAATTACTAACTGGTAATTTCATAAAAAATGCTTTTCGTTTATATTTATGCACTTAAAAAATAATACTTGATTTTAAAATAGACCTTAGTTTTTAGAGGAAAATATCAAGCATATTACAGAAAACAATCTCAGGAAATTTCATATCATACCTGTTTATAGAGTTATTTGAAAGAAGAGATTATCTTGGACAGAATGACACCTTGACATTATTCAGTTTAAAAAACACCTTGAGTTAACTTTAGCACTGAAAAAACACCTTGAGATTATTTAGCACTGAAAAGAAAAAAAAAAAAACCTTGAGATTATTAAGTGAGAATTCTTTACATAGTTCAAAGACTAAGAAAAGCAACAGAAGAGCCGATGAAGGTAATCAGAGACACTCTTGAAAAATTTGATCCTTCAGGACCAGGTAAAAAAGCTTAAAACTTTTAAATTGTTTTCTAAAATATGTGAAGGAATCGAAGCTTAAGATAACTCACTTACCATGGGTGGAGTGTAACTCCATCCAACTGGGCTAATAAGCGTAAGGCTGGCATGCATAAATAAATGTGTTATGTCATACTGGAAGCCATCAATAATCAGGGAGTTTATTAGCTAACCAAATAAGCCAAAACTCATTATAGCAAATATGGTCCCAAGATTCCCACTTTTGTGAAGCCCTTTGAATTAGAATACTCAAATTTACAAAATAACATCAGCATTCTGATGTATTAATTTTCGTTATTAAAAGATTCAAAGTGAAAACACAAATGCAGACTTCCATGGTTTATTTTCCCAAGTTTTTATGTTAGATATCTTTCCCAAGAATTAATTCTGGACTTGCTGTTGATGAGATGTACAAAATTCAAAGAAATGAGACAGTTTCTTTTTGATCACTAAAAATAAAAATATTAAATTTATAATACAAGGTTGTTCAGTTTCAAAAAGAGACATTGATAATTGTTACTGTACAATTTGACTGCGGTGAAAGTTTGAAGAGTTGAGTGTTATAACCTCATATTTGTTCACCAACTGCTCATGAAAATTTTTGTTGAAATCGAATGAAATGTGTTAAGCGAAAAACCGACAGTAAGATGTCACTGTCAAGTTCGAACAGAGACTTGCCATGGCCCGGTTAAAACTTTATTCTGCGCATGCGTCATTTCTTACTATCGGGTTTTACTGTTCGCGTGTAAACCCCGCTTCACACATATCAAAATTGAGAATGCATACAATACAGGTAATGGGAGAGAGAAATGAAAATCATTGCAATTAGAAGTAAACTTGCTTTTACAAATAATAAAGATGCTGGAACATGTAGTGTTCCAGTTTTGGCACCATCCATTCAATCTTAAAAATAATAACTTTTGATATGAAATCAAAATAAAAAGAAATCTAACCTCATAAATCTTAAGGGTAATCTGTTTTATATTAATCATTTAATTCTGAGAGCTTTATGATAAAAAAAAATGCAAATACTCGTATATAATACATGATCATGCATTTAATTTTTTACAAGCCACATGTTTGGGAAAAAGAAACACTGAACATCTCACTCTCCAAATTGGATAACATAACAAGTTGCACACAACAAATTCGCATTGGACATTATCATTCGGAATGTAAATGAATATGGGTCTAAAAGGCTTACAAGTTATAATGTTATGTTACATGTATATTGCAAATGCGGCAGGTGGATTGCATTAAAACTGTTTAAAATGAATTGCACCTCTACACATCAGAGATTATTTAAGAGCATTTTGTCATATAGCTTGTTAAAGTCTTTCCAAAGTTACGTTAGTCACAATGGAATGACCCAGTAGCATTGTACATAGACATTTCTGTTTTGGCTAACCAAATAAGCCAAAACTAGGTTATATTTCCATATTGCAGAGCATAAAATCTCATTAATTTTTTTTCAGACTTCCTAATAGTTTATATTTCTAGAAAAAACTTAGTAAGCTTTGCTAAACAAATTTTCCCAATAATAAGACATTAAACCTTTTGTAAAATAGAAGTTACTTTCATCTCTGTTTAAAAGCAGAGTACCATTGTACGTAGACAGTTGTTCTGTTTTGACTTATTTGGTTAGCCAAAACTAGGTATCTTTCCCAAAAAATAATTCTGGGCTTGCTATTAATGAGAACACACAGTTTGTAGAAAAATAATTGATTGGGATAAGAACATCTATTCACTACATTTAAAAATATTTATGAATTACATTGATGCAATAAGCAACCTAAAAAAAGTTGATGATTTGTGTCAATTCTTGGAAAAAAGTCCATATTCATTTTCAAATAATCAGAAACAACTACAGAGTTATTCAAATTTTGCACTTACCAAGGTGTGCCTCTACCCGATGAACCCCTAAGCTCGAAAAAAAATCAGGGAGCTATGTTCTTGGATGCAGCATAAAATATCTAAAAACAGAGACGAAGGGTCACTTTGTGATTTACGAAAGCTTTTTAAGTTATCTATGGTACGGCTAAAGCATAAATAACCAATTACTCTAAAAAAAGATCAAAAGGTAAAGGTGGCTCATGGAAAGACATTGGCACACCAGATATGCATGTATTTATTATGCTTAATGAAAGTGAATTTAAGCTTAAACTTTTTTAAAATATTCTCTTTTCCATAGATCTCAAAACTTTTTTTCGCAGATATCTTAAAATCTTGACTATCTAGTATGTTTTACTTTAATTAAAGCTCTCATTTTTATCTAAAAGTGCACCGTTATCTATAATAGACAAAAACATAGTTACTAAAACCCCCAATCTATCCAGGAAATGCAGATGATGGCCCTGTCGATGGCCAATGAGCTGCAGTAATCACCCTCCAAACTTACGGTTCTGCAGTTAGTAAGATGTTTTGTTACATAGATTAAGACACAGAACATTTGTAAGCCATTTCTCTGACCAACGTGTCGTCCTCCATTTAGAAGCTCGACTTATGACTTCAGGAACTACATATTTCGTAGCATTAAGCATCATTTCTGATAGTATGATAGAACATGAGCAAACAGAAATAACACATTCAACATTAGTAAGCCATTTTCCCGATCAATTTCTCATCCTACGAAATGCATCGCTCCACCCATTGCAGAACCATCATATGCAAGGGCGTATATATGGGGGCGGCCCCCCCGAAGGCAGAAACAAATTTAATGTAATAAGTAGTTATTATTCGGTTGGCGTTTGCTCGGAAATAATTTCCTAACTTTTAGCTTCCAAAAACAGATATAGATGACATCAGGAGTACCGTGAATTTAAAATGTGGGCGTATAATGAAGGTGTAGTCTTGTTTTGAACTATATCATACCAAGAAAAATTTCACTAAATAACTTTTTTTGTTCGCAAAATTTAACTTTGGCGCCAAATTTGGCAAGAAAACTAAGTTGGGGCAATAGTGAAGAGTCGAAATCTCGAATTGGTTTGAAGATTCTGGAATATTACAGAAGGTCGCCAAGCGTGCCAACTGATCCTATATAAGCGGGCGACCGGCAATAGGAGTTAGTTCATTCTTATGCGGTAAGTTCGTGTGTTAACGTTTTCTCTGCTTGTCTGTCAAGTTGTTTTATCTGTAGCTCTGCTTATTGAGTTAAGGAGCTTTTTCCATAGCTGTGTATCTGCGATCATCTGCATTTTGCTATTCTGGAATCTTAATGTGCTATTAAGTTAACTGCATTCATAATGAAGAGGCAAGCTTCTATTCAAAATTTTTTTGCAAAAAACCAGAGTGTAAATAGGCCTGTTAGTGACAGTGCTGAAGTTGACTGTGCCAGTAACAATGTTTCTTCTGGTGTTGCAAATACGAGTACCGTTGATCCAGCCCCAGTTGCGGAGGACTTCAACCAATTAAAAAAAATATCTATGATATTGGAAACTATTGTCAAAGCAATTCCGTTCGTTCGTTAACAAATGAAGAAAAAATTTCGCTAGTAGAAAATGTTTGGAAATTCATCCTGTATACAAATTTCCTTCTACTTTTAGTAGTTCTAGTTCAAACCAAACTAGATCTTTTCAAATGAAATGGCTAGAAGAATTCGAGTGGTTAGCTTATTCTGAAGAAAATTCCGGATATTTTTGTAAATATTGCGTAATATTTGTGCACTCCAAAAATGTAGGGAAAGGAGATCACCAAGTAACAGGGGCATTAGTAACATAGGCTTTTAGTAATTTGAAAAAGTCAAAGAAATGTTTCGTAAACATGAAACTTGCATATATCATAAAAAAATCAGTCTTAATTGATGAAAACACAAAATCCATTGTTACAAAAAAACTGAGAGTGTTATTAATCAAGTAAATGCTCAAAGAAGATTGGATATTGAAAAAAACAGAAAAATACTGAAAAAAATACTGTAAATACCTATAATACAAACTATAAGACTTTGCGGAAGGCAACAAATAGCAGTAAGAGGTCATCGTGATGGTGGACGAATAGGCCTAGAAGAGCCAGAAAAAAATGGCTGAAATTTTCGATCACTCCTGAGATACAGAGCTAACAGTGGAGATAATGACCTTAAATACCAATTAATGAACAGTGGTGGGAGGAGCATGTGCACAAGTTCTTTTATTCAAAACGAGCTCATTAACACGTTTGGTCATTTAATACAATCTCAAATTGTGAGAAATGTCAGGAAGTCTATTCCGTCTTGGCAGATGAAACCACTGACATTATCCAAATAGAACAGTTTTCTCTTTGTGTACGGTATGTTGAAGACCAAAAATACAAAATTAGAGAAGATTTCCTAACTTTTGTCCCCGTTTATGACGTTACTGGTGCAGGCTCAGCTAACACAGTGTTAGAGACCTTGTCAATTTTAGGGCTTGACTTAAAGAAAATGAGAGGTCAAGGATACGATGGTGCTGCCACGATGAGAGGGCAATTCAGAGGGGTACAAGCTTCTATCAAAGAAAAACTACCACTCGCCTTATCTCCATTGTTCTTCACATAGTCTAAATTTGTGTTTCTCGGATGCAAGTAACATTCCTTCTATAAGATATTGTATGGGCGTTATCAAAGAAGTCTGCAGATTCTTTCATATGTCAGCCAAAAGAACTGAAATCAATGATATCTGACTGTTGTCCTGAACAGAAAAAAAAAGAAACTTATTTTACTATGTGAAACACGATGGGTGGAAAGGCACGACTCGGTGTTTTTATTTAAAGATATTTTAGAACCAATCCTCCTCTCTCTTTTGAAAATAGAAGAAGAATCAAACGACTCAGCACCTAAGGCACATGTTCTAAGTAGTTCTATCAGTCAATTTCAATTTCTTGTCAATCTTTTTGTTTTGAGCCGGATGCTGTCAACTACACATAACTTATCTGAGAAGTTATTCTGATAGTTACTGATAACTATCTTATAAAAAAAAACATAGATCTTCCTCTCAAGCCATAGCAAATGTTACAAGTGTCTTAGACCTGCTATCGAAACAAAGGGTAAATGCTAATGGCAACTTAAAACCCTGTATGCTCAAGTAAAGGAAATCTCTGCAAAGCTCGACATTAAAGAAGAGATTCCAAGAGTTTGTCGCCTTCAAACAGCCCGCAACAACGTCCCTGACAGCACAGAAGAAGAATACTATCGACGAGCTGTTTATGTACCTTACCTTGATGATTTTTGTAATTCACTGAAGGAACGCTTTAAATCTCACAAGGAAACAGTTGCATCCTTACAACACATCCTTCCAGAATTTTGTACCAAAATAGATTTCTATTCATTGGAAGCTGCTTTCAATTTCTACGAAGAATATTTGTCACATAAAGAGGTCGTGCAAAGTGAGTTTATGTCGTGGAAAGGAAAGTGGAGTCAGAAAAAATCTGAAAATCTTCCCAAAACAGCCATTTGTTCTCTAGAAAAATGTGACAAGACTTTCTTCCCAAACATTTATATTCTCTTGAAATTGCTAGCAGTTGTGCCTGTTTCTGTTGCAACCGTGGAAAGAAGCTTCTCAAGTTTAAGAAGATTGAAGACTTACTTAAGAAATACCACATCGGAAAGTAGGCTTAATGGACTAGCATTGCTTTGGATCCATAGAGACATTAAAATAAGAGATGAAGAAGTTCTTGATAAGTTCGCTAGTGTACCAAGAAATCTGGACTTCGTTTTGTAAACTTTACATAAAAAGGCAAACTTTTTTTATGTACTCACTTCATGACACCGTATTTATAGCTCAATAATAATAAAACAACATTCTTTTCCTTTGTATAAAATTTAATTTTGTTGGGACCAGAGCAAAAAAAAAATCTTTATTTAAAAAAGGTAACACATTAAGTAAGTAAAAAAGTAAGGGGAGCGAGGAAAATAATATTAACGCGAATACAATTAAATGTTCAATACGCGCGTGTTATAAAACACCGCGCTATCATATAATAAAGCATTAGTTCAGTTCAGTTATAAAAATAAACTGAAAACATAAAAAAATAATAATAACTAGATTGTTTAGTCCCAACACTTTGTTTAAAAGCCCTTGAAAACTATCCTTAATCATGGAATGATAGTTTACTTTAAAAAATAAAAAAAAAACAAGCGCAAATAACTGTAAGCTTGGTCATATTGGCCCCTCCCAAAATTATAACCTATATTCGCCACTGATCATATGCCTCAAATTTATCCAATAAATGTGAAGTCTGCGAGAATAAATGTAATATGAATCAAACAATCCTTATTTTTAATAAATCTTAAACTATACATATGTGAAATGATTATAAAATAAAGCTGCCTGCTCATATAATGAGCA
>BGPR01009025.1:0-22649 GCA_013235015.1 Araneus ventricosus
TTTAAAAAGAAGTAGATAAAAGTTTAAAATATTGTACCAGAAAATATAAATTTAACATTATTAATTATGGAATACATTTTATTGTTTATAGACATTGTTCTTGATAGAAAGTTATCCTTTTATTTATTTACTAGCTGTTATGCCCGGCGTTGCTCGGGATTAAAATACTTTCTGCCTTGGTATTTTGATGTAAAAAACTGTTTTGTATAGAAAATAAGCACAGCCCAAAATTCCTTTTTAATGTCTGTAACTTTTAATTAAAAGAATATCAGTTGAATAAGATTTTAATAGACACTGATAGTTGATTTTCTCTAAGTTATTAGTAGTATTTATTACATAGGCACTTCAAATTTTGTTCATAACCTTGCAATATGCTAAGATCTTTAACTGATGCCTTTGGGACAATTACATATAAATTTTTTCAATATAGCAGAATAAAACAGGAATAAAAATTAATAAAATTGCCTCTTCATCCAAAAATTTTGAAATGTGGACGAAAGCAACAGTTTTATAGATCTTTTGTTCTTTCTACCCAAAAAAAGGGTTAGTAATTTGTAAATTTTATATAATAATTTTATTTTTCAAAATTATTAAAAACGAGGGGCAATGAATTGAACGTAATGAAACTTATACAAGAAAGCTAATTTTTTTTAAACTTTTATTATGTGTAAAAATTTTTTGTGACATAATGCATCTTTTTCTCGAAAAATATCACGAAAATGCCACAATCTTGCTTTAATCAATTAATTAGCCTAATAAGATTTGGCTTTTGGCGTTGACGGTTGACTCCTCTATAAAATATATTTATAAAAACAAGCAAACATTCAGAAATAAAAGTAATTTGAAGAAAGTTCAACTGCTGCTCAGCACCGGAGTAGCTATTTCAAAATCGTCTGCACGTAATTAACAATATTAAAGTTTTAAAAAATGAAAAATGTCACAGAAATAAAATTGCATTTCACTAAAAATGAACTTTAAGGATGGTATAAAATTATTTTTTGTCGGACAATTCGCTTGAAGTACCCGCGAAAAAAACAGTTTGGTTAATTTCAATTAACGATTGTTTAAATTCTTGGAGTTTGAAAGTTCATAAGTGTCTTCCAATTTGTCTCTGAAAATAAGTGTGCAAGATTTGGTTGAAAACCGTCCATTGGTTTAAGAGGAGATGTGGAACATAGCCACATACATAAACCCAATGGCTTTTATTTATATTAAGATTATGCCTTTAACTCCGAGAGCTATTTATAAAATTAAAGAGCAGATTAAGCTATGTAAGTTAATCTCTGCTGTGGAAGGAGAATTTGCCAATGAGTCACGTTGAGTTATAGGAAATGTTGAATGTTCTAGAAAGAAACCGTTGCAGAGTAAATTGTTGGTCTTGCTTTTCAACAAAGGAGAATCCAAAAACTACCTCTACTTGAAATAAAAAGTACATTTACCAAATGATTTATAGTATTAAACAGATTACTACAAAAAAGTCACTTTTGAAGGAAAATGGATTGATATTTCTTTAAAAATAACGACTCATTTCATCAAATGAAGTAAATAATTAAAATATATATTTCTGTAGATTATATAAAAAATAATTTATCACGATATTTAGTTTGTTATTAATCAAATTTTATAAATTTAATGAATATCGACTTCAGACAAATTTTATACTTTTGACTGTTTTACTAAAAGAAGAAATACTAATTCTTTATACCATATGATTTGTTATATGAATATATAGGTCTTTTGAAGCAATTTTCTCGAAAATCATGGTCAAAAATCTAAAGAATATTATTTTTATTAAGATTTCTGATCATTAAAATAAAAATTTTGACACTTCCAAAGAAAGCACATCTATCATCTATTTAAAATATCTATTGAAAATCTATCTATTATTTTATTCTGAAAACATTTAAATTTCATGTTTTATCCCTTTTAGTAACTTCTATTTTTATTTAGAAATATAGAATTATTGTATGAAAAACTAATAATCTATGGAATAAAAATCGAAAAGAAAGTATACAAATTTATCTTTCACAGTCGATTTCGGAAACATATTATAAAAAAAATTATTAAATGAAAAATGGATTTAAAATGATGAAGTAAAATGGTAAAATCAAAATTCATTCCTCAAGGGGTTATTTGAATTATTTATTCATTTTCTTACATTCCCTTTCCATCATACAGCTCTTTCAATAAAAGACTGAAACAACTTTTATTAGAGACATCGATTTCCACAAAGTTCCAGAAGTTTAAAACTTGTTTTTTTAAAGTCTGTTAGGAACTCAGAAGCAAGATTTTGTCACTAGCGAAACCCTATTTCTGATAAAGAAATGTAAGAAATTAATTGGGGAATCGGGACTATCTTCAGATAATTGCCCTACAACGAAGGGATTTGCTTTTCCCAGACTAATTACTTCAAGATACTAATTGCATGCATTTGGGGAAATATAAGTTGGATATTAGGTTTCAAATCCGAACTTACCGTCTTAATGAAAATGAATTGTCAAACCTTCTAATCATTAATTAATTCGTCGCCTGAGTATATATATCAAAATTCAAATGTCCTCAAAGCATTAAATGAATAAATCTTTGAATACACTTTTAATTGCTTTCATATAATATATATAATACAAGCTAAAAAAGACAAACTTTCAACATGTTAACTCATTAAGACTATTCAGAATAAAATGGAGTTGGATGTGATTTTAAAGTATAGTATGAAGATGATGTAAAAGTTATCCCTTAAATGACCATTATTGCCTTGAAGCAACATACCCAATTTTGTGTTCTTAAATCTTGAGAGTAAGACTTCTAATGTCTGTTGTTGCGAATAGGATACATACTGAAGTTTTTTTAAATCTATTTACAACATATAGGTGGTAGCCTAAGTGCTGATAAAAATGAAAATGAATTGATGTTTTTCACTTGAGGCTGCATCTTTTGTTTGTACGCTTGATAATACCGTATTTTATTCTACAATGGTGAAGGAAATTCCTTATCCGCGCGCGCGCGTATTATCATTATTTATTACTATCATCTGTGTTTGACATAATAGACTTTTATAAAGGAAATTTTTTTCTGAAATTAACTCCAGTTTTTTCAGTTAGTAACAAACTGTTTTTTTAAAGGAATTAAAGGAGTTTTGAAAGTATTTTTTCCATGTTCTATTGAAGAAATGAAAGTCAAAAATATTTTTAAATCAATTTTTAAAAGTTAATAAAATAATTATAGGTACATATTACTTCAAACAGTAATGCTTGTTTACCTTCTAATTTTCAAATAAATACGACCATTAAGAGTAGATGAGATAGCTAGCTGCTAACCAGCTAAAGTTAATAAGTCTTGAAAATTAATTTAATAAAATGCAAAACTTGATTTAGGAGATTATATTTAACATGTTATATATTTTGATCAATTTTACGCCAATTGAATCCATTTTAATGTCTCATTTGTATTATAAAAGTTAGTAAGAAACAAATATGAATATATTGTCATCAATTGAATTAAAGTTCGGTTCTAAAATTACATGATTTATTCTTACTTCCTTGCTTACTTTCCAAGCAATAAGATTTTATGGCAGTAATTTTAGAAGAGTGTTGTGGTTAGTTTAAGAAATTAGGAACGTAAATATTCCACTATATGCTGTTGAATAGCTCCGTATAAGACGTTATTTCATAGCCTTTATATGAAAATGTCGCATGTCAAAAGCCACTCAGAGCAAAGCATGCGGAATTTTGGCGCACAGTTGGTACAGCTAGCGACATATGTTATTTTGTGACAGCATACACACTTCAATATAATAATAACAATTCAGAAGAATCCGGAGAATTTGAGCTCTATATGGATTCAAGGGTACTTTGTAAGGGGAATATGCATTGTTTCAGATAAATCCATTTTAATAATACTTATTGGCAATATAATTTACACGTAGACCAATATTTTTTTATTTAATGCAAGAAGTTTCACATTATGCACTTATCGTATATTGAAAAATCATAACCAGGCGAAATTCCTTTTACAGCTGATGACATGCTATTGATCATTGATGAAATATCTTTACTATACATAAGATAAAAAACAAAAATTAAGGTCGTATTTTATTTTTGACAGAATTTTATAAGTCTACATAATCTAATTCATTTAATGATCATAAACCATTTGGAGTAAATGAAGATAGTTAGGCTTCTTAAATGTAGATGACATATGGTTTAAAAATATACCGTCTGCTGTTTAATAAATTCGTTTAAACTGTCATTTACGAGTGTATGGATGATATCCCGACTACAAATAAAGAAACATGTAAATACGATAAGGAAGATGCTGTGAATAACTTCACTGTAAGTCAACCATAATGACATTAACATTTATTTATTTATTTACCTAAGAGCATTTTAAAGTAATAAAATAATTCTACAGCAGTTTAAAATAATAAGGATACTATCGTTTTTTTTATTTCTTTCCAATTTTTTTAAAACCGAATGTTGCTAAATTTGATATATTGCACTGAAAAAAAATTCTGGTCAAAACTACCAGAATATGGTAAAATTTACCGTATTGTCTGGCTCATATGGAACACCATAAAGTACGGTATTTTTTACCGTAGCAGTTTAGTAACGACTTTATGGTAAAATAAACAGAAAAATATCGTTTATTGACCACGCTGTTTGATATGGAATTTGGTATTATTACCGTACACAAAGGTAATACTACCAAATAAGATGGTGATTTAGACCATTATTTTGATAAATTTACCAGAATAACTCTGGTTCTATTACCAATAAGATGGTAATTTAGACCATTTAATTTGTTAAATTTACCAGAATAACTCTGGTTCTATTACCAATAAGATGGCAATTTAGACCATTTAATTTGATAAATTTACCAGAATAACTCTGGTTCTATTACAAATTATCTGGTAAAATTTGAGATACGGTATGTCCATTTATAATACCAATCGCATTAATATTTATTTAATTTTGCTTTTTAACCGGTAAAATTTTACTCAATTCTTAACATCACTACGATTTTTTTTAAAAGCAGAATGTTAATATACATAATATGCAGTGAATTTATTTTAAGTATTTAAGAAAACAAAAGCACATATTTCAAATCTAACTTCAATTTATTGGACAGTGTTGAGAGCTTGCTTTTATACTTTCTTAACAGGAAGTGACTTCATTACGTAGGAAGTGATGTAATCTCCAGAAAGTTCATGAAGTCAGTAGAAATAGGTTGAAAGTTCGAAGTCTTCTAGAAAATTCCTTTTGTCGCCAACTTAGCCGCCAAGTCACCCAAGTGGTCGCCAAATATATCGCCAAGATAAGCAACTTAAAGAAGCAACTTTATAGCTTTTGTTGGCCTCCACTTCTGTGATTGCTTTACAATTTATTTGTAGAACAATTCCTACAAATAAGTTGGCGTAGACTGCTGATAAGTCTTCATCTAAAAAATGTAAAACAATTCAATTAACATTTTGAATGATTTTTATAGTAAAGCAAAAACGGTTCTTAATATGTTAAGATCTCGCAGACTGAATCAAAACTGAAAAGATCGCCTTAACCTTACTTTTTTTTTACAAATTCTAAAACATTGAACAATCCTTTTAGTAAATATAATGTTTTATAATTAAAAATAAAGGATCATAAAAAAATGAATTGGGATTAATTATCGATCACTTAAAGTAGTACTCTCATTTCTTACGTTGATTGCTCTTGACTTCATCATACAAAAATTTTAGCAAAGAAATGATAAAGCAAAAATGGAAGCATTTTAAGGAAAGCTTAACCTCTGCTAAATAGCAAGCTCAAAAAGCACTGCGGAAAAGCTCTCCCTTTCCTTTACCTCTTGTAAAATAGCAAGATTACTCAATTTATTAAACTTCAATAACGTGACTAATACCTCTATTAAAAAATGTGATGGTACATTTACGTTTAAAATAAGTGGATACTTTTTCTGTTATCTACTAGTTCACTTTCAATAAAAAATAACAAATGAATGATTTCACACACAAATTTTATTTTTTAAATCATTAATGTAGCATAGTGAACACTAATAGCTGGCTGCTGCTGCATCAATGCTAATAAGCAAAATAATTTTGCTACCACTTGATATTTCAAGCATATTTAAAACGGCACCCATATGTCCTGTCGGGGCAAAGGGGTTTAATTAAACATTATACAAATTGGAACAAAATTTCAACATAAAATACACAGTTTTTTATATTATTAAATTCAGCAATGTTTTACCCTTTTCATCAAGATTTATGTTCTTTTCTCGCATTAGACCTCTAAAGGTAGAATCTTGCTTCACTTTTTCTTTTCTTTGATCTATGTCCATTTTCTTCATACAGTTATCAGCAGCTAAAAATAAATTAACGACCTATTTTTTACTCAAGTCCATGTTTTTGATCACATATCCAAAATTGAAAGCAAATATATGAAATGGTGTACATATTTGGAAAACTAGTTTTTCTTACCGATAACCAAATAATTCTGATTCGAATATATATGTTATGTCCAGAATAAAAGTAACTAAAATTTCTTACGAGGTTTTAATTTAATGTAATAACGAAACTATTTCCTTATTTTAGAAATTTTACTTAAATTAATTAATCAGTTAAGTAAAAAATAATAACGTCTCCTGGATTAGAAACTTATAATTGTATAAATTTTAAAAATTAGTTCTAAAAAATTTTAACATTATAACATTCTCATAAAAAATAAAAACATTAAGTAAAAGCTAAACGATAAAAAAATTATGTACTAATATAACATTAGTTTAGCAACCTGAAATATGTTTTAAAAAATTAATTTAGAACGTTTTATGAGCAAAAAAAAAAAAAAATTCACTCTTAGTTCCTTGTGCAAAATAAGGCTATATTTGGAAAATGCACTCCTGGGGGGGGGAGTTTGGACCGACTTCTGCATTATTTATATAAACTAAATTTCTTCCCACTGCAACTGCCCTATTAAATTTTATGCATTGAAATTAGCAGTACATTTTGAACGAGCATGATCAGAGCTTTTAGAATTGTTCTATTTCTATAAATACAAATTTTCCACTAACTGTAGTAAACGAAATAAGTTCAACTCGTATTCAACAATTTTCAAAATATTTGTTTTTCTCAAAATTTAATTATTTAATTACAATTCTTTTGTTATGAATAGGTAGACTAAATCCATATGATAAACGATATGTGCATATTAATACAGAGATGATTAGTAGCCTCAAAATGAGAACATTTTCAAAGTAACTATTATTAAAACTTCAACAAAGCATTACAGTTATTCTGCTTATTTTGTTTGACAAATTTTTTTATTGGATAATAACACCATTTCTATAAGTCTTGATCATGAATTGTGAAAATGTGCTAGCGGTTTTGGCACAAAAGGTTTTTCAAGGTAATTGCAGGAAGAAAATTCTGTTCTCATAAAAATAAAAAAAAAATTTCTATTGTCTCGATCTTATAAACTGGCACCTTGGAAACATGTTTCTTTCCTAGACCTTTGTGTTTTAGTGGTTTTTTTTGCAAGCTTCTTTGAATATTATATAACGCTACGCTATCTGTCAACATTTTAAGAATATGTAAAACTAAATATATTAAAAGTATTTTTTCTTCCAAAAAAATTCCTTTTTTTGTTGAAAAAAAATTTATATTCGAAAAATAGGATTACAGAAAAATTTTGTATATCATACCAAATTTTTTAATTTTACATCACAAATCAAGTAAAGCTACCTCTTTGTTCCAAAAGAAGTGAATCCAATTTCAAAAGTACTTAAACATAAATAAATGTATTTAGAGTTTTAGGTACCTATATAAGGTACCGTTCCCTTATAAAATCTCAGTTTCTCTCTCTAAAATCCCTTATGTTTGTGTGAGCGATGAAATAAAACTCTACAATGTACTTAGAAACCTGGAGTGGAAAACTACCTAATTACTCAAAACTATTGCATTTTAACATAGATTAACATTCTTATAAATAATTAAATAAAAATGAAAATCATTCAGATTTATATATTTATTTTGTAAATTAATAAATATAAAAATTGATCAAATTAAAAATGTTTCAATTATGCATTCGATATAATTTAGCAGCAGATATTCAGAATAATTATTAGATATGTTCAAAAATTATACTGAACCTTATGCATCTTATTTATTTCAATATTTTCATAACTTGTGTAAATTTAACATAATTTTAGTTACTACATTGTTGCTTTAGAGTTGTCCAGTAAAGAAAGATAAAAGTAATTTCTCCAAAAATAAGATCTCAGAAAATATAGAAGACATGAATAGGAAATAAAGTACAGACTCTTTAAATGACACAGCTCAAGCTTAGGAGCTATGTGGATTATATGTCGATTATAAGTTGCTTACAATTTACTTTTTTTAATTCTTTGAAAAACTATATCTAAATGCATATAATCGAAAGTTAAAAAAAATCTGAAGACTGTTATCGACGAGAGTGTGTTTAACACCTTTAGCAGAATTGACAGTGAAAAGTTCGTAGAGGTGGCACAGTTACGAGATCAGGTTTTCTTAAAAATTATTAATTATTAATCCAAATCATAATACTCTTCACTGGAGTAATCAAAATAATAAAATAAGTTTAAATGATACTTCTCTAATACGAAAAATATTGCCAGAAAATATAACCCGATCTCGTGCACGTATATCATTCTCCCGTTCTCAAGGATCAAGGATGAAGAGTGTGTCTCCGGCGTATGTTCCAGAACTGAGTTCTTAGCTTGTACCGGGTTCAAAAATTGTTAGATCAAGAGTATCACAAAATTACGCCTTCGTTTAAAAATGCTTAAAAGGCAAGAAAAAATTGTCATCAAAAGAAGGGCTAAAATTATTGCCGATCTGATTCGGTCAAGAGAAAAAAAAATGGCACCCTCCGAGAAAAGCCTCCATATACTTTTTGCTCCCGTTCTCATCTCCAACTGACAAAAACATGTCAACAAACCGCTACAACAGTTGCGTATTAAAAAAATGTTTTATTTCCATTCGAAGTATTGCCAACCGCAGATGACTAAACGCTCACCGATCCGGTTCGAATCATTTGAGAGTTCGAATCAACCTAAGATCATGGTATGGAATTGGAAACATACCCAGGGACTCTACTATCCCCGGATCCGAAAATAAATTTATTGCTAATTTTTTACTAAATGCCTAACAAGACAAAAACAAAAAAGAATTATAAATATTCTACCCATCCATATTCTTCATAAAAAATATATAATTTTAGATATGACAGTTTTAAGAAGCATAGTATAAATAATAGAAATATGTTGAAGTTATGAAGGAAAAAAACGTAATAGGAACATTCTTTCAATTTGCTCTTATGATCACTTGAATTTGATAATTTTCATATTATTTATGCAAGAAGTTTCCAAATAAAATACAGGAAATAAAAAATGATTTAATTTTTGCTTTTACCATTATCTGATGTAACAAAAAACTATTGAAAATTGAATAATTTTGACGCATTCCTTTTCACCATACAGGTGAAAATAAAATTAAACATATCTTCATACGTCTGTAGTAATTGTTTAATAACCTAGTATTCAAAATCTTAATTTTTAAAAAAAGTAAAATTTCGGCATTTCATTTCAGGGAACGGTAGCAAAACGAACTTTAAACGTAATTCACTTATGAGGAAAAGACATTTAAAAATAAACGGCAATTAAATATTAAATTATTGGCAGAACATCTATGAAGTATACATTAAATGCATTAAGGCAGTGAACGATATATTTTCATTTTTTTCACATTGTGAAAACAAAGTCATGAGCTAAGAAATTTGCTAATTATTTAAAGATTTTTACCTTTAATTTATACATTCAAATGTAATGGGGTCGAAGGCCACCGACTCGGCATAAACAAAAACAAAAAAAAATCGACAAAAATCGTTTAATATGATTGATATGAAAAGAAACTGCAAATAAAGTATTCTTTTGAACATATATGTAACGTTGTTCCGTTAAGTGAAGTGTAGAGGTAGTTGAAGAAGATTGCAGTCGTTAAATGTCTAAAACATTTTATTCCATTTCGAAGATAAGCAAAATCAAATAAGTTATAGAGTACTCAATATTATATTAAGATTAAACGTTTAAAATATTAGGAGAATATTAAATCCATGGCCAGGAGTGGAGAATTACGCCGAAAAACGGCGTGACAGCTCAATGCGTTACATGATTAAAGATCAGGCTTTAAATAAAGGTGAAAGGCAGTCCATTTTCATCATGGAAGAGTCGATATTTGTTTAAATCTTCTTTTATTGAGGCATCAGGCGTTATTTCTTCATAATTAAAGTATTTAATTTGTTTGCAGCTCCATGACCAGAATTTAGAAGTTTACGCCCGAGCGGCGCGTTGTTGTTGAAAGCTTACATGCCGGCGTGAAAAAGGCAGAAATGAATGCGCAGAACGCTTAAGTACCCAGAAGAGGGAATTTTCCCTTTTAGAACCTCGTGACTTGTAAAGAAAGTTGTAGTGTGTTTATGATGAAAGTAGAAGTATTTAATATGAGGTGTCATTAAGATTATTTAGGAAAGTTAAAAAATTAAAATATCACATATATATGCATATATTTACCTTATTTTTTCTTCGACATTCAATTACCCAGCTGTCAAATTTTTAACTTTCAATAAATGAGAAATTTTATTTAAATATATACTCACAAATCATATATACGTAATTCAACATTACCGAAAAATCAATTCAAAATAAAATTTAGTTCTTACCAGTAAACTCCTGTTACCAGTTCTTCAAATCCCCACTCCTTTAGCTTTTCTTTAATGTCTATTTTCAATGGGTATGCAAATATCCAAATCAGCTCTAACGCAAGAATGTCCCGTCATGCTAAACATGGCCGAGAGAACAGAGAAAGATTTTTCGTTTAACGTTCCTTCATTTCCAAACTGAAACTTTTAGTAAATTGCACTACGCACTTAACAGATACATAAAACAGACGCCGCTATGAGTTGATCCGAGAGGGTATAGAATGTTTTCACACTTCAACACTTCATTAATGTCCTTCTTTTCTCTGATATATTGGTATACTTGAGGAGGAACGTTATCTACTTCAATCCAACAAAGTGCCGCCATATTTGAGATTTACCATACGGCATGGTAAAAAAAAAAATAAATGCACTGAGACCATTGTATTTGGTAGATGTCAGAGAGGTCAGCACATTCAAATCACCAAACGTATGGTAAAATGAACGATACTTTCTGAAGAATAATCTGGTAATTTTATCGTGATTCTCGTAAAAAAACGAAGTGTATGGTATGAAAACTGTTTTTCCTGGTAAATTAACTTTTCAGCGTTGTAATTTTACTAAACAGGTGGGTAAAAAGAGCCATAATTTCGAATACCGGAAATTCTCGTAAACCGTTACCAGAACGAACAGTAAGATTATCAAACAAATGATTTAAATACCGTAAATTTTGTTGATTATCACCAGAATTCTGGTTTTATTACCAGAAATGCCATTACCATACAAATATGGTTTTTCTGCCAGAATTTTTTTCTCAGTGTGCCAAAAAAGAAAAGATCTTATTTGACATTTAGTATTAAAAAATCTTCAGCATTTCTTATATTTATTTATTCTTATTTCTAGTTAATTAAAAGATTTAATGATTTTTAAAATGATGTTAAATTTAGAAATTTTAGACACTTCTTCGTAAGTTCTAAAAAAATCAATTGTGTCCTTAATTACTGTTTCTCAAACACGTGAGTACTTGAAACACACTTATTAGATTTACATCTGAAATAGCTGAAGATAAAAAGGTTTTAATTTTGAATTGTTCAGTTATTTTTATCTAAACTCTTAACTAATTAGAACACAAAAGGAAGTTTCATTAGAGATTGGTCGGAACAAAATAGTTTTTCTTCCTCTCTCTCATTCATTCTGGTTACTTTTACCTAAATCAGAAATTTTTTGACATAAATATTGAGACAGTTTTTAAAATTCCATTTCAAAATACGTTCTAATTTGGATAATAAAGCATTCTATTTTTATAAAAAAATGTAAAAGTGTTTTTAGCAATCTGGATCTTAATATTTTATTTCTCAACCTTTCTAATAAAAAACCAACAATAAGGAAAACTATTTATGTTTTTATGGAACACATAAATGTTGAAACTCAGAAATTCTCATCTATAGTATATTTGGTTATCAAAACATCTTATTTTCTGGTATAGAACGATTGCATACAAACTAAACCTGATTGAAATGCTTTTGTTTCTACTGGGATTGTGAAGCTTTAAACCCAAATTAAAAGTAAATTTAAAGATTCCTACTTAAGACAGACCAGTTGCTGAAGAATTGAAGTACTGACTGTTGCTGAAAGAATGTTAATTATAGCGTTACGATTCAGACGGGTTCGTGGATTGAATGGAGTTTAATAAAGGCGACACAAATAAAAATTTATTTACAACTATCATTTACAGTTTAAAAAGCAAAAATCAATTCAGTCTTCAAAAGACTACAACAATTTAAACCAGCTCACTCACAGAGCACGGGGAAAACTCAAAACACTACGCCGCAAATTGGCTTAGAAATTCGGCCAAATTCATTCAGCTGCCTCATCAGTGAGGATCGCGAGTCAGACTCACTCATTGAAAGAACAACAGCAACTGAACTGATGACGATTGCAGCGAGGCTTTTGTATACTCTCGGGAGACTGCAGAATTTTCTAGAAACGAGTAGAAATTTCGTGTTGCCAAGTCACCAAATATGTCGTCAAATTTGGCGCCAAACACCTCGCCAAGAACCAAAAATATATTCAATTTTACAGAATTCGTAACAATAGTTATTTTATTTGTGATTTAATTTGATTTTAACCCCAAGACATGATCCTGATCCTTTAATCTTTCAATTCATAGTTTAATAAAATCAAGTCGTTTACTTAACATGTAAAACTCTAACATATTTTTAAGAAAATTCCAGTCAAACAAAATTAAAATGTCATTTGAAAATTAGTTTTACAATTGAAATTGAACTTTATTGCAGTTATTTCCAATGAAAATAAGACAATAACGTAAACAATATTTCATACGAAATATTGCTTTTTTTCGAAACAGAAGAAAATTGTTACTTTACATATACAGTGTGCCCGCTAAAGTCCGTTGTCACCCCAATAATTTATGAACGGCAAGAGCTATAGTCATAAAAGTTGGCTCTACGTATAGTAAAGTTGCCATGTGCTACGCAAGAAAATCGCTTACAGCACCACCTGGCGGCAAAATTCGGAGTTAGCATTCTTATCTCAAAAACGGTACGAAATACGGGAAAAAAGTCGATTACAAATTTGTTCAGCATCATCGATTTATTACAAAAAACATCTTGTGCACAAAAATGATACAAATGAAAAGCAGAAAACGCATATTTGTTTGATCGCATTGAACAAAACTGCACTTGCCGGAAATGAGGCTCATCTATCTGTCACGATCAAAATGGCGTCCTTCAGCAACAATACACATCTGGACACGGGACATCTTCCTTTTCTCTTTTTTCCAACGTTATGTCGCGTTACAATCTTGGGAGTTGCAGACCAAACAAATATGCATTAAATATGCATTTAACGCCTTCTATTTTTAACATTACTGTACGGAAGGTGTCTTCACTTACTAAATCGATGATGCTGAACAACTTTGTAATTGACTTTTTTCCCGTATATCGTTCCGTTTTTGAGATAAGACGGCTAACTCAGAATTTTGCCGCTAGGTGGCGCTGTAAGTGGTTTTCTTGCGTAGGACATGGCAAATTTACTATATCTAGACCCCACTTTTATGACTATAGCTCTTGACGTTCATAAATTATTGGAGAAATTGTTGTAAAGTTAATTAAATCACTAAAAGTCAATTAGGACAATTAATTGTTGAATTCTAAGTTGTAAAGTTTAAGTGAGTTACTGAATGTCAATTAGAATATTTAATTGTTAAATGCTAAAAAGGAGTGAAAGTTAAATTGTTTATCGTAAAGTTTGATTAAATTATGTTAAGCTTAATTGAAATATTTTTATTTATAAAATTCAAATTGACAGTTGGAATTCTAGAAGTCTGATTGCAGCCATGTTGTTATATAAATTAATTATTTCTCTTATATATTTTTTTTATTGTTAATTCTCCTTCTATAGATTTTTTTTTTCATTTTTCAACCAAAATCACATTATCTTATTCTTTTTAATATTCAAAAAAAAATATTAATTAAGAAAATTTTATCGGTTTAAGTAAAGTTCAGCAAAGATAGGTTCCAAAACAGAGTGAATGAACCTTTGAGCAGAAGATGAATTCCGCCTTTCAAGCCTAGGCTGCCTCCCACCTCAAAAGTTTCAAGAAAACACATTATTTGTAATATTTTCCTCTTTACTTTAAAATAGTCGAGGTGTCCTTTTTAGAAATTTGTCGGTAAAATTCTGATTCACGCATTTTGCAGCTGAGCTCAGTAGTTAAAAAAAAAAACCTTTGACCCTTTTGCGCAGTTTAATTCTGGGACCCAAGCAAGCTTGAGAAACATTCCTTCCCTTGAGGTAAAACACCACCGCATTGAGAAAAAAATTCATTGGAATTTCTTTTTCTTAATCTGACAGAAATATGGATGCTTTCACCCAAAAAATTGCAGTTCAGAAATACCTTCTGAAATTCCCTATGGAGAGACACTCTTATATTTCGACCCTATGACTCTGTAGTGATTGCGAAGGAGCCTGTTCACTTCAACACTTCGGTATTCTTTTCGTTAGAGAAAGTCAGATCTTGTATACCACGTGGTTTGGGGGCGGTATTAATCTAAGGGGTTGCTTGATTTTGAAAACTTTTGACCAATGAGGTCTTAATAAGTTGGCTACTTTGCGTAAAAGCCATCGCCAATAAAAATTTTAAAAAGGGTGTTTGGGGGTTCTTTAGAGACAGAGACAGAGACAGAGGGAGAGAGAGAGAGACAGACAGACACTGGCAGATAGAGGGAGAGCTTAAAAATTTTCTTTGGACTGGACTTGGAAAAATTTAGAAAAGGATGATTTAGAAAAATTTAGATGGAGACGATTAAGAAAGAAATAGATGGGGTTGCGTGAGCGAAATGGAAATGCGAAGAAGAGCGTCTTCCGAAGCGGATTAGAGTTCTAAGCCCTCAGAGATAGCCAGTGAACGTGGTGGCGACCAGGAAATCCCCTGCTCTCAGCGCAGAAGCATTCGGCGAATTTCCGAAAGTGATCCATGGCGTACATAGCACAAATATGAGAAATTTGTCATGTTCAAAAATTCACTAGTCGTGTTTTTAAAAGAAGTCATAAATCTTCCAGCCGTCGGCGAATTCCGGTCAAAGGATAACCAATAAACCCGTCAAATAAAATGTCGCAGGGCCCCATTGTGATGGAAAAAGAGTCTACCTATTGCTAGGAGCCCGGAGAAAATCCGTTACTCGTGGTCTTAAATGTTACGTGGGATTGTCTAATGGATCAGTGGCGAGCACCGGCAAAAAGTGTCCAGTGGCCCCGTCAAACAAACAATGCCATCTTCAATGTGTTCTTTTCCACCCAGTCCGGGACAATAAACTTATATCTTGCTGTCTATTCGCTGAACAATGAACTCCATCATTGCTGATTGTTCGCCATCCAACTTACCGACGAGAAGAGGCCATGTATAAAACCTTCCAGCGGCCATCAACAATTAAAGATAAGTGTTTTAATTAAAAATTTTTGTACTGTTTAAAAGATCGAGATTTTGGATTTTAAATGGGGATTTTTGCTTAGCCTGAATTTGTGTATTTTCCTTTTAACATGCAGGTTTAACTATACTTGATAGGCATGAAATAATAATTATTTTGTTAAATAATATGAAGTTTTAGGCAGGTTCTAACTTTTCAGCATGAAGTAAAATTAACTTGCAAATAATGTAATGTAAAGTTATATACATGAAAATTATAAAGATCATAAAAGGGTAAAGTGTTATATATTAAGTTGCAATATTTTGCATTTAAGAACAAAATTATTTATGTGTTATAAATATGTATATCATAGATTTCAAAATTAGTGTTAAATTGAATGCGAAAAGAGTCCATGCAATACCTGTTTAGATTAAATGAAATTTTTGAGTAACTAATTAAATTCTTTATATGATAAGAATCAAAAAGGGCTTTAGTAATGCTTAAAATTAACACTGAATAATTTAATTTGAGATATTGTAATGTGCAATATTAAATGTATATAACTTAATTTGTAACGATTGACTTAGCTTTAACACTGAGTATTTTAATTGGTAGAAAATGTAATGCGTAATTTAATTATCAAATATTTATGCTAAAATTAGAATAATATAAAAAAAAAGGAAAGGAAACTTAAGATATTCAAGAATTGTGATGAGGATAAAAATATTGAATTTAAAATAAATTAACATGTTGGAATGTTTATGATGAAATTAGAACTAAAAGGTTATAGTTAAAACTTTATATTATATGCTGTTTTGAAATTGTAATTATATTAATTGTCTAAGCAAATCCATAGAAGTTTTGTTATAATTTTCCTATATAGAACATCTAAGTATTTATAAAGTGTTATTCCTTTTTGAAATGTTCTGACTTCAGTAATTATGCACTTGCTACAAAGAATCAAATGCATGATGTTTAAAAGTAGTGGTAACATTTGTTTCCATATGAACAATTTAGTTGTTATAATGAAATGAGTTACATATATGTTGGTAAAATTATATGTAATTGGCTGAGTAAAATTTTAACATTATAAGGAGATATTTCTATTAATCTAAAATAACAATTAAAGTTTTAATTTAGAGATGGCCACTCATATAATCTTAGAATGATGAGTTTAATATTTAAAAATTTTGAATAGGCTGTAGGGTAAGAATTTGGAATCATTAATGAACAAGTGATTTAAGAGTCTGTTTGAGAAAGGGTCGACCCTAATACTGATGACTTATTTTAAAGATTGTTATGGATGTCAAGTTTTTAAAAATTCTTGTATGTGTGTCAATAATATATGTGTATTTATGTGAAAAAGGTAACTTAATAAATTAATTAGGTTTAAAATTTGGCTTTGTTTTCCTTGTCAATGTGTAAGCACTGAGAAAGAAGGTGTCAGGGTTATATTGCGGGTTTTAGATTTTTTTTCTAAAATAAAACACAACGCTTTGGGTTAATCACTTTTCTAATTTATATTTTGGTAAATATGAATGTTATTAAAGGATATTTGAGATAGATAGAAGTTAAGTTTGAAAAATGCTTCTTGTGCCTGTTGCTAAAATTTCATTATGTGGTGACATTGAACAGTAGTTGTGAATTTGTTTGATATTGATTGATATGAGGGTTATGTGATTTTAAGATTACTGATTTGTATGATGTTCATATTGAGATTAAATAGCAGTAAATTTTGAACTAATTAAGCAACAGGTGTAGTTGCATTCTAAATTACTGAAACTTCTAGTTTTTTTTAAATGAGTAAATGATATAATAGAGATTCTTAATATCCTTAATCTAATAATTTGTTTAGTAATACTTGAATGCTTTTGAGTCAAACAAAGGATCAATAGAAAATTCTAATTTGGTTATGCTTATGTAGTTTGAGGAATTGAGAATTACCTTTTTGAGTTATTGTTGTGGAGTATATGATTTTGGATATAGAGTAGATGTAAACAAACAATCTATTGATTCTTCTAAAAAACAGTAAACAAAGGGATAAAATCAAATTAAAACTTCACAATAAAATTATTGACAATGCACTTTAGCGGGCACGCTTTATATATTTCTCCGTAATTCGTGTGATTAATTTTTAAAAACAGAATTTTTCAATTTTTTTTACTCCCATTTTTTAAAACACTTTGCCCTCGGGGAATTACTGATTAAAAACTTCTATTTAATCGGATATGTTTCAAGTTTTGTAAAGATACTGCTTTGACATTTTGTACCCTCTTCATTATTTTGTGTTCTTAATAACAGTAAACAATTTAAAATATTCCGAAGTTGATTAAAAGTTAATCATTTAATTCAATATTAACAAAGTAGTGAATTTTAGAAAAAAAATAGCCGCAAGATTCCTCATAATGCATCATACTGCCATCTAATTTAAAATCTAAAAAGTAGAAAATAATAGTAGTAGAATAAAAGTAAGAAACAATTTACAATTTTTGTGTGAAGTAAAATTTAAATTGTTTGTCGTTACGACATATGTACCAACCTGTATTTAAAGGAATGAACTCATTTGCACTGTTTATAGAAAAAGATTCAGCAGCATCGGTGGAAAATCATTCGAATGTTTATACTTTAAAATATTCGATTGTCTATTCTGGTAAAACGGAAATCATAAAACTTTGTTTGTTCTTCCAAATGTATAGATATTGGTGTTATATGTAAGCATAAATAATTTGCAAAACAGATTACTGATGTTACTAGTTAGTTGCATATGCTTTGAAACCCTTCTAACGGAAGCAAAATA
The DNA here is from genome assembly GCA_013235015.1 of Araneus ventricosus. Classification (NCBI taxonomy): domain Eukaryota; kingdom Metazoa; phylum Arthropoda; class Arachnida; order Araneae; family Araneidae; genus Araneus; species Araneus ventricosus. Next base: position 18,444 of record BGPR01009025.1, read on the forward strand.
TCTGTAAAATCTTCAATCGTATGTAAATTTGTAAAAACTTTATAATTAGCTCTAATTGAGATAACGTTATGGAAAAGATATTTCAAAGATCAAAGAAAAAACTAATAAAGATTGTCTACGCCTTTACTGTCAAGGACTATCAAAGAATGAAGAATGGTAGAAGAGCCGTTGGTGTTTTCTTACATTGTGTTATGTCATTCTTTCTTTTACGAAAATTCAAATAAATGCCGTACTTTTTTTTGAACAAATATTTTTATTCCCTTTGTAACTCTTTTATAAATCAGGAGCTTTTCCTTTAGGTCCATCTAAAGAAAAATATATTTTTGCAAGCCAATGCAGATTAACGACGCATATACATTATGGTAAACATCCAGACAGAAGCATGGAATAACAGTAACAATTCAAATGCATTCAGGAAGCAATCCGTTTGAATGGATTATTTCAGATGAATTATTCCCATACAACTTGCAATTCTCTATTGTTACGAGAGTTCTTTCTTTTTTTGTAATCTATCATCCATAACATATGTTTTGAATTATAAGTATTATAGTACTTCTGATAGTTAGCGATTTGTTACTCTTTGGAAATGTTTTCTGCCTTTTGCTCTAAGTTGATGGATAGTTTGAATTATTGCATGATCGGGTAGGATCGTTGCAATGAAGTTGGACTTAAAATATATTTTATGCAAAATTGTATATATATGCATATATATTAGGGTGTCCCAAGATACAAGGGAATTTTTTTTTTGCAAAATTGAATACGCATACCCTCTATTTTTTTTTCTATTTCACCTCAGTAACATAAATAAAACGTATTATTGCAATAAGATAGCGGTAACCCGTGCCGACTTTAGGTCAAATTTGAACGTGAAATCTTGTACGGGGAATACTATGGAAAGATTGTAAAATTTATGTTTCTTTGGTACATAAGACACCAATTCATTCAAAGCAGATATTTATTACCCTATTACAGTAAAAGAAACATTACTGTACATATTTTCGTTTCAATGTTTGCTTTTTTCAGTCAGGATAGATCTTCATGTGTTCTTGTATGCAACGCAACAAAAATAGTTTTTGTTCCTCCTCAACCGCTATTAAACCATGAAAGTCCTGCATCATTTTTCCGCTATTTCAGCTGTATCGTTCTCTGCTCTAAGCATTGAGAACGTCTTTTTAGCGTCTAGAAACGAAGCGTTATTCGCCCATGAAAAGGGACTCTCGTTGAGAAAATTATCATCAATTTTGAGTCTAGGAAACAATGACTGGATTTTGACTGACATGAAATTATTGATACTTTTCTCTGTAAAAAATAAAATAACAGGTTGCAATTGTGTGATATAAATAAATAACTAAATAAACAACTACAAAATCAATGTGTCAAACTCACCATACAATGAACCACAAAGTTCTTCCTTCGATGGAATGTATTTTTTCTCATGGGACGAGAAATTTTCTCTATGTAAATTTGCCACCATTTTTAATTTTGTTTCTTCGTCCACATCATCACCAAAAAGTGCTAAGGCTGCTATTTCGTCAGTCAAATACCATAAATGCTAGTTTAATTTCTGTAAAGCAGCTTTCTAGATGCTTTCATTCACATTTTCGTAAACTTTCAAAGATTTCAAAAAGAACAAATCTTTGTAAGATGCTTTAACTGCCAAAATGAATTGAAGCCGTGGTTTAACTAGATTGTCACGATAAACCAGCAGACGTCTAAGAGTGCTTCCTTATCCTTGGTGTTTAATTTCATCCGAGAACGAAATATCGATAGTTTTATTGAGTAAATCGCTTGGGCCATCCATTGAGCTTGGTGCATGGCAACCGGAGGTCTGATTTTAATTTTTTTCTGTATCTCCACCTAAAAATACGATAGAAAGTTCGATCAACTCTCGATAGTCATCTCTGACCATAACATTTTTAAGTTGAGCGCGGTAAATGTCAATCAAATTTTCAAGTTCGGGTAAGGTTCGGAACAATTCCATTGTTTCTCTATAGAACTGTATTTTAGTGAGATCGATGTTTTCTCAATTATCTTTGAGCTTTTTAAAGAGTGGGATATCGGGGCTTGTTGTCACTTGTTTAATTTTCACTTCGAATACGGCCTTTAATACCAGTTCGCATACATGATGGCGGCAAGCGAAAAAAAGCATTTCCCTGTAAAATGTTTGCTCGAGGAGAGCACAAGCACCATTAAAACGACCTGTATTCAAAGCCGTAGTATCACAACAGACAATTTGGACTTTGTCTTTGAGATTCCAATCTAAGATCGCCTTCCAAAAAGCCTGCGCCTGTTCTTTGCCTGAAGAATTATCCAGTCTCGGCACAGCAATGAGTTGTTCTTTAAGTCCATATGGAATAACTACAGGCAAACGCTCTTCTTTCGATTTTCGAGCACTCAAAGCAGGCAACAGTTTGCCATCCGAATGTAAGGTCACTATATCAGGTACCTTGTTTTGGAAATCAATTTTTTATGTTTTCCGCGCGTTCCTTCCGTTTTTCTGTTCGAATTCTTTCAACTGAAGACTTACTTATCGGAAATTCGTCAACGTTACATCCAAGTGCATCAATAGTAGCTTCAAGAATAAACACAGAATCTCGCATACTTAACTGACACCTGTCAAATGCAACAACTAACTATGTGGTAATAAAATATTTCCTCATTACTGATTTACTTGTCCCAGATTCTGAGCTTTCGATCAGCGTTGGGAAATCTTTTGAATCCATATTTTCACTAGAATTCGAAGAGGAATCTTCTTGCAATGGTTCGTATGACGCCGAGGATGTTCAAGCTGAAACATATTTCTTCTCTGACAGCTCGAAGTTGCGCCCTTTCCTCTTTGTCGGTCAGTTTTTTATCCACTCCACCCAAGTGACCGGGTCGGCCGGCTCTCTTTGGCACTTCTAGGACATCCTATCGTCCTCTATTTTCATTAACTGAAGTGCATATGCGTGTGCCATGTCGAATAAATTGTCTAAATTAGTTATAAATTCTTGTTGTCGCCTCTTTATACGTCTTATAATTTTTTTGCATTTTTTTGTAAGTCTCTCCAAACTTGATTCACGTTAAGAAGTTTCCTCTCACAATTTGGTAGATATGCGTGTCTTTTTCCAAAAGATAATACATTCGCGCATAGCGAGATTTGCACTTTCATTAATAGTTAAATTCACTTCTCTAATATTGTAAAACAAACTGCGAGAACTTGTCCATTAGAGGGAAGTTTTGAAACCGTTATTTGATGTTTTATGTCCCCTATTAAAAATATCACTTTTTTAGAACTACGCAATTCCACTGCCATGTTTTGTTCACTGATTCAAAATTATACGAACACTTACTACCACAACACTTTACCATTTGCAGCTGCTTTGCGCTCCGCAACAGACACGTGTCAGGCTGATACATGCCAGCGTTCGCTATCTTAAGTATACAGTACTGATTGACACGTTTAGATGCAAGTCGGCACGGGTTGCTGTAGTTCAAATTACATGAAACTTTATTTATAATTGTTTTGACATAAAAGGAAAAAAATAAGAGGGTAAGCGGAAACAACAAACTACTTTCATTTTTTGGGACGCCCTAATATATATATATATGTAACACAAGTTTTGATTATTTGACATACATATTATACGAAATTGAGATCTACATTTTACTTATGTTCTCTTTAGGTTCGTGATTAACAATAGAAGACGATGATATTAGATAAAACAGAAATGTAATACTGTTCGATAGCAGAACAAAATATTATAGTTTTAGACATTCATATTGGTGTCTAATATATCTTTTATTGAGTTAAAATTTACGATGACTGCTTTCTTCAAATTGTAACACTCTGTAAATTTTGTTAGCTTAAAAATGTAACACTCTGTAAATTAAAGCTCGAAGTATCAGTGTCTTTCAATATTAATAATTGGCATTGATGAAGATTGATTTTACCTTCGCAGATATGCTTCGAACATTCTTATTTCAAAATTAATATTAGGTTTTATAATAAGCGTCAAAGTTTAAATAACATGAACAGCCACCCGCCCCACCTTAATTAAAACAATGCCCTTTAAATTCTATTGACAATCTCTTTTATAAACCAATCCACTGTGCATTGTTCTGCATAATTAAAGCTCACTTTAATTAGTGAACGTTTGTAAGCGGGATGGGGCCTCATCGTAATTTATGGCTTACCTGAATGAGATTCAATTTCAGAGATGACTA
>BGPR01009025.1:22659-59979 GCA_013235015.1 Araneus ventricosus
GTGACATTGAAGAAGATTGATTTTACCATCACAGATACGCTTCGAACTATTCTGATTTCGAAATTAACATGAAACTTTTTAATAAACGTCAAGGATTAAATAACTTGTGAACTCTTCCGTCATATTTTAATTAAAATAATGTCGCTTTACATTCTATTGACACTCTCTTTTATGGACCAAAGCACCCCGCATTGTTCTACATAATTAAAGAGAACTTTCATTAGAGTATGTTTATAAACGGGATGCGAGTTTATGGTAATTTATGGCTTACCTGAATGGGTTTCAATTTCGGCGATGACTCTACAAATGATTTATTATATTTGTGCTCGAAGTGTTAAGTTTAATTATTTACAGAAGCATTTCATAACTACTGAAAAGGAATCACTTCAGTGGCACTCGTAAATTTCAATTAAATACCCCTTTGTTTTAACCGGGAAACATGGCTACATCACAGATTTGATAATTGGAAAAGTCTTTGCTGCGTTATTATGACTTGAATATTCCTTAGGGAATTTGAAATTTAACGCCATGATAGTTTAAGTAATGATTATTTTAATGCTTTCATAAATAACCCAGTGCCATTCTTCCTTCCAATAAACACAATTACGTTATAAAACAAGTGTATTATTTTGTAAAAGAAGACATCGTTAAATGCTTAATTTTATTGTTTTATAATTCAGGTGTTTCAATAAGGGTTTTTTTTGTTTATTTATTTAGATTAGTTGTTAGGGATGTAAAGAATATTCGGCAACTATTCGGTATTCGGTCCTTTTGCCGAATATTCGGCTGGCCGAAAACTAAGCATATATTCGGCCGAATATATTCAGGTTAATAATATTTTAAAATGTGCTTTTAAATACACATATAACAAAGAAAATTACAGAATTACATATCAGATGCATAGTGCATGGGTATATTTAATACAGTTACATATAATTTATCATTGCAAAGGCTGAAATTATAATGCAAGAACAATAACGTTTTAGCATTTTGAGGAGGAAGTCTGTTCCGTTGGTTTTCATACTCATATAATCCAACTAGGGATGTAACGAATATTCAGTATTAGGTCCTTCCCCAAATATTCGGTATGGCCAAATGTTACACAGATAATCAGCAGAATAAATTCTGGATAAAGTGTTTTTTAAAAACTGTTTTAAATATAGTTAATAAATCATCATTGTAGAATTAGAAGCTGTTACATTTATTATTAAAAAATCTAATATATATCCAATTTTAACTTGCCTAGTACATAAATGTATTTAATAATGTTTCATATCATTTATACAAGTATGTTCCATATGCTTTCATATATATTACCAGCTTCAGAAAATAAATGGTCACTATATAATGCTTGCAGGTGCTGAAAGACATTTTCTTGCTAAATTTTCAAACCTTGGAAACTTTTCTGCATTTTTTTCCACCAATTAAGTGGAAACTCCATCCTGCCTATTAGAAGTTCTTTACCAAAATAGGAATTTAATTCTAGTAATTTCAATTTATTCATTCAATTTTATTCTGTGTTTGTCATTACCATGTTCTGCAATAATAACTCTTTTATTTCTCTGAAGCAATCACAAAATGATGAGGGTTTCTCATTTCTTATTATTGGAATTAATGAATTTAAAATATTACATATATACATAAAGGTATTAACATTTTTTTAAATATACAAATAATAAAAAAAATCAACTTATTTAATCTTAAATGTTTTCATTTAAAATTTGAAAAATATTTAATTTATAATCAAAATGGAAATGTTTTTATAAAAATCGGTATTCTGCCGCCTAATATTCAATAAATTTTTGAAAAACCTGAAATTTGGCCGAATATTTAATATTCGGCTATTCGGTCGAATCACTATTTGTTACATCCCTTATTAACATCCCGTTTTTTTCCCGTACATTTGGAAGGACATTGTAATTTTGAACCGTGGCCAGATGGCGAGGATGACACCAGCGCCGGCATTTCCCTCTCCAAACTTCCGCACTACAACATCAAGAGGAAGTCCCACGACATCAGCTTTAACGTGCATCAGGCTCACATGCACGGCGGTTTTCAGTGGAATCTTGTTTAGATTTTGGAATCCACCCGTAACACGGCCCATTTGGGTAAGGGTTAAATGTAGATATGCAGTTTCTTTAACGTTCCATTAGAAGTGACTTTTCGGTGTTTCATATTACCCTCAGCTGTCTCTCAAACCAGCTTCTTATTGATCATCAATTTTTTTAAATTTCTGTTGTTTAACTTAAAATATGTTTATTTTTGTATAGGTTATTTTCTTTCCACTGGCTATAAAAGAATCCTCTAGGTTTCTTGTGAATTGTTCTCGTCATAAAGATTGCACATTTAGAGATCACCATGAAACTAGTAAACACGTACTAGCATTAGTCGGATCAATTTGAGACAGTCATTAATATATCTTAATAATTTACTCACTGTATTAAATCCCCTTTATATTAAACAACAGTAGTATAATACGACTTTAAATATATTAATAAAGGAAAAAGAGAAAAAATTGCGACGATTTGAAAGATTAGAAATTGAGTTTCCAGCTACAATCGAAGCCAAAACTGGTTAATTTCTATTCCTTATATGTTTATGAAGATTGATAAAGGACGGAAACACATGCCAACTGATTTCAAGGAAGTAAGTAAAATATACATACTCTAACCCAGATAGCAATTTTAGTTTGCAGCAAGCTTGCCACAAATTTGTCATGGCAAGAGTGCAAGCTTTCAGCAAGTTAACGAAAGCGTCGAAGTCACCATGAAACGAACTTGCAGCAAGCTTGCCACAAGCTTGCAGTGCAAACTTATTGCAAATTATAGCAAAAACAGAGTACGAAACACAACCCGGGAGAGAGCTCGCGACCTCCCGGTTCCGAAGCGGAGACGCTAACCATTGAGCCAGTTGAACTCTGAGAGGAGAAGATAGATTTCGCTAACACATCGTTCGATTCGATTCGTATACGATTTATTTTTAACTATTTTCTGGATTTCATTAATTTTTTGAGTTGAGAATATGATTTGAAATCAAAGAGAGAGAGCGATTTTCGCTAATAACTACGTTCTGCTACCAGAATAAATTATGAAATTAGAGCTCAAAAGTAATTACTTTAAAATGAGACAAAATGTCTAGTTATTATTGTTCAACTAACACTGACTGTTTTTTTAGATTTAATTTTGTTTATAAACGTTAAAATTTCAACATTAAGAAAAAGGCGATATAGTTTTCTTTAAAGTGAGAGTGATATATTTAGTAAAAAGATGGAAAATGTTTCAAAATTTTTTTTTATAAAAAAGTTATTTTTTTCACAAATTATCATTAATTTATTGAATTAATAAAAAATAATTACGGTCTAGGAGATGCTATTAAAAATCGGATGTGTTTTTATAACAGAGACAAAGATAATTATCTCTTTATTGTGCTATCTTTGCAGGAAGCTTGTTTTGCAAAATTGCAGCAAGTTTGATTTGCAAAGCAGGTGGCGCTATTTGTCACATCGAACTTGCTACAAGTTCGATTCAAGTTTGACGCGTCAAATTTTGCCATGACAAGTCAAAATCAAACTTGCTGCAAACTTACGTACTATCTGGGAAAGACCTGAGAGTTCGCAAGCGCCTGAAGGTGGGTTAATAAATCAAGTTAATTTCTTAGGAACACAAAAAGTTTAAATGAATGATAATCATTCTCTATAAAATGACATTATTATTGAAAATGCTTTCAAATTAGTGTAATGAATTACTTATTTACAGACCGAAATCAATAATCTGAATGTCTTATTACGTTTGTTAAAAGCATTAATCATTTTTGAAATTAAAGATAATGATAACTCTAAGCTAAAGCACTTATAATAAAAAAATGTTTCGCTGAAAGTAAAGGCTTTGAAAATATACGTATCACAGAATATCAAATGGAAGTTAACAGGAAAGAAAGAAAGCTAAGGAAAAAGACAGAAGAAAAAAATCTTACAAGCTTGAAGAATATCTTATTCATAATTTATCAATCACACTTTATCAATTACGTAATTAGCGAATTGAAATAATGAGTCTCATTTTTAACGCATTCTACTGACACATTTTTGGCATTTTCAAGTGCACTGTAACTTGAAATCAACCAATGATTTTCAAAATGAATGTCATCTATTTTTGATTAATATTTAATGCTCTTTTACATGCTGTCTAGTAATTGGCTTTTGCTTTTTCTTAGTTCTTTTGTAAAGATTATTGTAAAAGAGAGTAATATTTTCGTTGCATACTTTCCCGTTAAGCTCATTTCTCAGATGATTGTGAATGACAGTCTATCTTATTTGAGCTTTCTAATTTTTATAATGACACTTGTTTTCGTGTTTTTAACCAGCTCTGCATTTTAATCAGAAATTAAATTTACATTTTTTCTTTTGTTTTATGACACAATTGCAAGGCATAGGCCAAATAATCGTTGAAAAGTTATAAATATTGTTACGAATCTGTAAATTTGCTTTTCTGACAGGCTAATACTACTGCAAGAAAGGGAGTTTTACAGAGGTTTCACCGAAAGCCAAACCAATGAATCCCTGTCTTGACGACAAACTTGGCGATCATTTTGACACTTCCTGCCAAATGTGGCTCCCATTTTGGCGGCTTTGATGACAAAATGGAGTTCCAGAAAATGCGGGAATTGTGATCCTATCTCTACGAGGAGCGGGATATGGTGAATGACGATTGGATCTGAATCCATGTGACGTCACATCCCATCCGAAAAAGTATAAATATAAAGCTACATTAAAAGTTTAGTCAGTTGGAGTTCGGTCAGCATTGCAGGTGGTGAACGAATGTCTGTTTGAGTTATTAATTTATATAAGTGCTTCTTAATTTTGTTACCTGTGCTCCTTTTTTCTTTTTTTGGAATATTACTAAAATAAAGAGTCGTTTATTTTTTTTTATCATCCTGCTTGTTGAATTACATTCACATACACCCATCATACAATTTTTGAACAATATATAGTTAGGTTTTATTTGATTAAAAAACAATGGCTTAATTAAAAAGGTTATAGAATTTTAATCATATGGATCATGTGAATAATTCTCAGAAAAGCAAGTATACAAGATTAAGAATGTTCTTAAATATTTCATTTAAGCTTACGGCTATCACTATGTGTTTAGGTGTTAACAGTTTATTATTTAAAAATAAGCAAAGCAAAATTACATGTGTTCAAAATATATGCAGAATCAGAATGGCGAAGACTTCGTTATTAAACAAATATGGCCTCAAATAAATCTTGTTCAATTAACTTCATAACTATTTTTTAAAAAGATTTTTAAACTCTTAACTGATTATTGCTTAGAATGCAGTGCTTTGGCAGATTGACTGTCCCTAGCTTATTTCGAGATCTGAGTTTAATATTCAGTAAAATCTCTCATAACCGATACCTAATTAACCTATAATATCGAAATAACGGCACTTTTGAAGGAATGAACTTTAATTCAAAATCTAAGCCTTTGAATTATAAAAAAATAATGCGTAATATATTAGGGAACAGGATGGTCAGGCATGAATGAATTTAGACAATTCTGATTCCTTTGCAGTTTCTCTTTACGGGGGCAAAATAATCAGGCATGTATTAGGATAGGAGAAATGACGATGAGGAAGAAGAGGGTGAAGATGAAAACCACAGGAAGACCAAGATAAATGCGTGGACGCAAGTAGATGAAGGGCTGTAGACTTTCATAAAATTTACTGGGTAATGTTCATCTATGATTTTATGAAGCTTCATTGCATATTAATAATAATCGATTAAAAATTCGGTTAGTATTATTTATCTCCTGTAATTATTAATATTAATGACGGCTATTATTAGTAACAACAGATTGATCGCAATATGCATTGATTTTTTTTAAAACTACGACAGCAATCTTGTAAACAGGTAGATATGTTCGAAGTTATATCTTCATACTGCGATATGAGAAATATTCATGTGATAGTATGTATTTCAATTTTAAAAAATGGCGATTGGCTTTCTGAAATACGAAAATACGTGTATGCATTTTAATTTTAAATAATCTGTCGATAATCGATTTTCGGTGCTATTTATTCAAGTGTGACCGATAAAAAGAAAAACATAACGGACGCACTTCCCACGCTGTAAGTTTTACAGATATCACGACAAGACAAGAATAGGTAGATTCTAGAAACACATATTCAATTATAAAGAAAAATCAAAGATCCAGCATCGGTGATGTCCTTTTATTTATTGTTAAGAGCGGTACTACTTTGCATATTTTAAGAGAGTCAAACACTATCAAGGAATTTCTAATAACCTTTTCTGGAATTACTGCTGTTAATATACATTGTCTGATGAAAATGAAAGCAGTAGTGATACAATACAGAGGAATATAACATAGAGCAATTTTATTACTTACATCATGCGATGTCAAAGAACAGATATTACGAAATAAAGAAGTATCTTCATTTTAACGATAGAACAAAAAGAAATTGAGGCCCATTTGTGGATCTGCTAAACAAAGTTCTTCAACAATTCAAAGTATTTTCTGAATTTTTAATGATTTTGAAACAGCCTCTGTTGCTTAATAGAAGCTCAATCAGCTATTTAGTAGTCTGAGCCTGCTTGATTTTCGATTACCTGTGACAGTTTCCTATTTGGGACTTTCTATTCCAAGAAAACCATCTTGCAGACAACAGGGTGTTCAACGTATTAATGAAGATTTTTTAAAGTTTAAAAATGAAAATGTTATTGTAAAAAACCCAGCAAACCGAAAAAGAAGATACCACCTGAAACCCTCTGCAGAAAAATCAACAACTATTTGTAAAAAATGTAATGTTGGACTATGCTTTAGATGCTTTCTCCCCTTCCACCCGTGTAAGGACTAATAGTAGTTAATTGTTCCATTGTCCTATTTTTAGGAAAGCCTGTACCGACGAAACTAATAAAAGTTTGGTAATTTTTTGATTTTATGTGTATACATAGGCTAAGAGAAACACATTTTTAAGATTTTTTTTAAAAAGTAATTTTTTCAATGCTTCGTATAATATGGGTTAAGTTAATTTCTGCACTCCTCTGTATTTTCAAACCTCTATGTTTTCTGATTTTTCTTAGGAAATCAAATATATTCTATAACATTTTTTAGAATCTTGGATAAATTTCCTTTTATTTATTATCAAAACTATCTCCTAATTTTAATGACAATATGTTTCTTATTTATATTATACATTTATTTGTGTTCCATTAAGATTACGTGCTCAACAAAGTTACGAAACTATTAATTCACTAAACATCCTTACTGGTGTTGAAGTGTCATTTAGCCACCACAATCTTTTTTTTTTACTTTCAATCGAGTTCTCGCTTCTCTGGTGGGCATAGTAATGTCGTGACTTCGAGTTACCTCTGCTCTAAATCCCTGTGGGGGACACCACGAGTCCATTGATTAGAAGCCGCCGGATAAATAAGCGGTGCGTATAGTAATGTTGGAGGGCCGAGTTACCTCCATTCTAATGACGGGACGTGCCTCCTTCTGAGGGTTGAGACATGGTCGCTGATGGTCATTAAGACTCGAGCCTCAGTTATCGACTGCTGTCATGGAGCCAGTCTTTCATAAACCCTGGTACGCCAACTGACATGACAGGAGTAAATCCAAATGAGCCTTACATCTACTCCGATGACTAGACGTACCGCCTTTGAGAGAGTTTGAGCCGTGCATGGAGATGGCTATTAGGATTCCGGCCTCAATTTTTGACGGATTTCGTGGCGACCTTTCTTCAATTCACCACGGATGCATAGGCATGACGGTGGTAACACATTTGTTGTATTCCCCTTGAGAAAAGAAATGTACCATACCCTTCATGTTATCAGTATGTTGCGGACACCTTGACTTTGTGAATTCCTGACATATTTTTAGTTTTAACCCTTTTATTTTATTGCTCAAAGTTTCTATGCCAAAAGAATGACACCATAACACCGCTCGCGTTACGCATTTGCTTTCGGTCGAATAGTTACACCTCTGATGAGCATGAATAATTTTGAAAAAATATTTCGAAAAAATTTCTCGATACTGGATATCTCAGGTTCATCGTAGATACTGCCTATGACGAAAATAATTCAGATTTGTGATGTCATTTGCAGAGACATTGTTTCTCATTTCGAATAAACTCTAACTCTGTTCTTTGTGAAAATGCATTTAAAACTATCTGAATTTAAAATTTGTATTTTTAAAGTAATTTTGATGCACCAGAAATTAAAAAAATATACAAAAGTCATTTATTTATTTATTTACTTTAAATGTGAGTCTTAATAAATAATCATTAATAAATTATGCTTACACGATATTTGCTTATTTATCGAGCCAATAAATGCAGCAAGTAAAAATTCTATTGTTCTTAAAAGAATTTACTTGTTTTTGTATTTATATTGGTATCCTTGGACGAAATGACGCCACCATGACGCGAGAAACGCACCGAAATTTCACGATACCAGTTAATGCCTAAATAAGTTAGTCAACAATTCCATAAAGGAATTACAATATCCAGAAATATTACATCTCCTTATGCTGTGAATTTCTCTCTTGATGAAGACACATAATCCAGAACGAGAATATTAACCTTGTTAATGTTAATTGTTCACATTCACTACGCACAAATAACGTATATATAATATGACCGAACACTAAATCCTAACTACAAGAGCCTTTGTACTTCATGTTTTCCAAGCAATATTATGCTTAGAGATAAATAAAATTAATTTTAAAAGAATAGACCTCATATTTTCAAAAAATAATACGATGAATATTCAAATATAAACATATATATGTAAAATAAAAAAAATAATTTGAATATATTTTTTAAAATTTTATCTTCCTTTTATTTGGAATTTGGACAATAATATGATACATGTTGCTTGCAGATATGTTTTTTTACAATTCTTGCATAACATATTTTTTATTATCAATGTTTGATTGACGGAAATTGCATCTATCACGTTTATTACTCAGTTGTAAATTAACGATGACAGTTGGTAATGAGTCATTTTGCCGTTTACCTTGTATTTTTTTGACTGACTATATTCTGATATTCTTCGTTTCTGGGGAGATGTTGTCTTGCCTGAATGTATGAAGCAATTAATGATTTCCCTAGTTCTTTCCTAAACAACCTTCGTTTCTTCGATTTGTTTTAATTCCATTTGCTATTTATTGATATCCAGATAATAAATGCGTTATAATCAGAACTATCTAGCATTTTTTTAAAATATAACCGTTGGACAGCGATTTGTTTTTCCTTCTACAAGTGTATGCATTCAAAAGCTAATCAAGAGTATCTACAGCTCCTTTACTGAATTGTTATACAATATTATTTCGGGCTTTTTGTCTGGTCCATTACTAATTGATTTATCGGGATGTATTGTACTCATAAAAATGACGTCCTTGTTCTTTTTTGGAACGTAGTTCACAACAGTAGTGTCATCTGTAAAGTAAAAGCTCGAGCTATGCACCTCTTTATTTGTGATTGGATTAGAAAGTTCTGGTTTATTTTTTTCTCATAGTACAAAGCATAGTAATATCTCGTTTCAGAAAAAGTTTATCTAGGTTGTAGGAAGTAAAGAAATTATCACACGTAATATTTTGCCCTCTAAGTTCATAAGTTAGATCACATACAACACGAATGTCTTGATTTTTTTCTGTCTTTGACCTGGGTTATTTCCAGTATAAGTGTGTGCCTTCAGAACAAATGAAGTTTTCCTATCCCATAAAGTCCATATTTGATTTCCATATTTAGATGGCATATACTGTATGAAAACACATATACCGCGCAAAGCAACTAATTATTCTCCTACTGTAACACTTTCAAATGGATAATAGAGTTTTGGCAGAATTTCAAGCCAATTTTCCCAAACTTCCCGAACAGGAGCAAGTTTATCTAATCGTCTTCTTTCTTGACGAGATGATTTATTATCTAAAAGAATAACTCGGGAAAAGGTACAAAATTGTTCAAATGACGTGGTTGCACGAAATATATTTCTGCCAGTTTCTTGATTCCAAAAACTTTTAGTTGATACTCCATGTGACTTGTATACTCCAGCTAATAGTAGTAATCCTATACATAATTCAAAAGTAGTACTGTCTGTAATCTTCCATTCTTTCGATATACCTTTTCTCCTTCAATATTTTTTATTCTTATGATATCATCCTTGATCGTAGAACTGAATAAGTTACAAATGCACTTTTTACATCATTATTCTTGATGTTGAATATCTAGTTAAGCCTGGAGATGTTTTTAAAACATTAGCAGAATTTAAGCGGCCAGATCCTGTAGGCGGATACAATGACAAGTTTATATTTTAATCTTTCGACTGAATATGCTGCACATTGTGAACAGTTTGACTAACGATAATGTCATCGGAATCAGAGGTTTCGCTTTCCGCTCTTGTATGATTTTCATGTTCAGAAATGTCCTCCAATTCGCTATCAGATGTTTCCATAAGATAAGCTGTTTCAGTTTCACTCAGATATCTGCGATTCGCCATAATTTATATTTTTTATGTCGCTGTAGTGTCAAGAGCCTCCGACATTTCTGTACTTTATTGTGTTCTCATACAACTAACAACAGGCATAATCATTCGATCCTGAGGACATTATTGGACATATCGTATACGACATTATTGGATATATAGTATCACGTGATTTAGATATGCCTCCATTTGACCTTGATTGAACTTGTCTACTAGTAAAACACATGTTTGATGACTTTGAAGGAATTTATTTTATCGTTTTCTGTTGAAGTAGTAATATCCTGTGTCCAATTGAGACAAAAGAGAATCAGGCCATAATGACCCGAACGATTCATTAATACAATTTCAAAAAAATATACAGAAAATATATAAATAAAAGAAAACCTTTTCCTAAGAAAGAGATATAACATATCACCCTCAGTAACCTATATTCTTTCCTAAATAGAAAAAATAATTTCATTTTATTTTTAAAATTTATTTCGTTAATACTGCCGTATTGACGAACCTGTGTTGCATGTGTGGCAGCCTTGAATTTGTACATTACTTATTGAAATATCAATAAGTTGATAAATATAGAATATAATTATATATGTAATCAAATTATAATTGCGTAGTAATTGTTCAGTATCAGTTTCGGTCAGTGTGATAGATGAAATTAAACAGAACGACATTTACGCTTTATGAGATATGTATGCTAAATTTAGGCTTCGTAGTGTATAAATTCTGATCCAGACTAACATTCTTCGTTGAAAACATTTTTTTATTAGTTAGAGTACCTCAAATGAACTTCAGAAAATATTTCGAAGAAAGAATCTCAAAATAGATAAACATTCCAAATTTTTTTAAATTAACACATTTACATGAAAACTCTTTAATTTCGTTACTCAGCAACTCAAAAATCCAAAGCTTTTCTTAGTCAACCTACACAAAGCTTTTCATCATTTAAGTAGTTTGATAGCAAAAATATTTCTTATTTTTTACTTTTGGTTTTTTTAAGCATGGTCTTTTAAAGAACTGTTTTTGAAATAAAGTACACCATTTTGATTAGTTACAGGAAGTGAATATTGGAGCAAAACCTTTTTCCATTAAATTCACAATGAAATACTTTCGTCATTCATTGCATAAAAATTAAAACCAGAATCAGTGAATTTCCTTCAATTAAAAAAACTGTATTTACTGAAATTTTAACAATTCGACTATTTTATATTAATTATTTTTTAAAATTTAATGATAATGTTAAAGCTAACTTATAACATGAATTCTTGTACTAGTTTTAAATCAGTAACACAAAGGCTATTGTGAAAACTCATAATATATTAATGTACAAAGACAAGTTTCCAAACTTCTATTGTAATTAAAACTTGGAGAAATAAAAGTTCGCCTTCAAAGTCAGAAGTTCAGCAAGAGAAAGAAGCTTAGAGAATTTATTTCTGCTGCTGAGTAAATAACCAAAACTCATTTTTCTGTTGAAAGGAAAGCCTAGTACAAAAAATTTAATTGTAAAGAAAACATTGAAAAGATTCTTTCCAGGATTAAGAAAAGAAATGAAAAAGTTCTTAAGATTTATTCAGTGTTAAAAGCAAAGAGTTTTAAAAGGTTCCGTGATCTAAAATACCTTGAGGGTTTTAGCATTGTAATTTCATGTATTTTTTGTTCTCTCCAAGTTTGTAGAAAGAATACTTCGGCAATGAAATAAAATGTTTATAGTCCTAAAATTGTTAATATTTGAAAAAAATGCATTATTTATATTTTTTTGTGTCATTTTTAAGATTCTGTATCGTTTTATGCTATTAAATAAATGAGGAAAACTGAAAATCTTGTGATGTTGAAGAAAGATTTTTAGAAGAAACTCCAAGAAGCTCTAAAGAAAATGCTGCAGTTAAATTAAAAGCCTTGACTCTAACTGAGGTAAAATTAACGTCGTTCACTTCATCTCTCTTATAGTACTCAAAATGTTGCGAAAGGAACTAAGATTTCACTTTCGTAATATTTTTGGTTATTTACTTCAGAAATAAAACATTTGTAAATTTTTCAGAACCCCAGTACTCTCCAATATATTTTCAGCCTCCATTTTCTTAAAGAAATTTCTTACTTAGGAATCATCGTTTACGTAACACCGTTCATCTCATAAGGCATTTTTGAGAACTTCACTTGATTTTGATCATAATTTTATGTAACAATTGTTTCATCTAAATACTGTAATCAGGAAATGGATATTTACGAATGTAAACTTTGAAAATTCTAAAATCAAAATCAAAATAATTAATAATAATTAACTCTCTGCCTGCTTATGCCGCTTTCCAACGGGTAGGAAGTAAGTTTTTCTATTGCATCCTGCGATTTCACCAAGCTCATGCATTTACTTTGAGCAATTCTAGCATTGAATTATATTATACTAATAAAGGTTTGCATATAAATAACAATACGATTCGTTCAGTGGTATTTGAACACGTTCGTAAAAGTTGCATCAAAATAGTTATTTAAAAATATCGGCAGTCAGAGAGTTAATTTCTTCTGTTTCTACAAAGATTATGAGTAACAGGTAATTAATCAGCCGTACTAGAATACTGAGTGCTTTTAAAATTTCTTACCTAGAATATATTTCAGAGAAGAGCATTAGTTTTTATAATACAGTAGAACTCCAATTATCCAAAGATCAAATATGCGAATCTTCAAGTATCTGAACCGATTTTAGGAGAAAAAATAAAATAAACGAAAAGTGGTAAATTAAAAAAATAATAACACCAGTGCCGCGAGTGTCTGGGAAAGATGTTATTTTAAGCCGCAAGTGATCAATCGCTGCATTGACACCATAATTCATCAGTTCCATTTTCCTCTTCCTCCGCCTTACTCGACACTACATACTGTTAGTTTGCGCTTTTTTTTATTTGTTGATTTTTTATTCGGTTAAAAAGTGTAACTTTTCTGATTAAGTGAGTATTTTTATAGAATAGACGAGTCCAAAATGACTTAAGGTCATCCTGAAGGAGATGAAAGAAAAAATTATGTATATATATATAGTAATATAAACCAAAATATATTTTGTTATATATGAACATACAAATATATATATATATATATATTATATATATATACCTTATATACCTTATATACCTTATATATATATATATACCTTAAGTCATTTTGGACTCTTCTATTCTATAAAAATACACTTAAGTTACACTTTTTAACCGAATAAAAATCAACAAACAAAAAAAAGCGTAAACTGACAGTATGTAGCGTCGAGTAAGGCGGAGGGAGAGGAAACTGGAACGGTTGAGCCATGGTGTCAATGCAGCTACTGATCACAAGCGGCTAGAAATAACCTCTTTCCCAGCCATTGGCGGCAATGATGCTATTATTTTTTTTAATTTACCACTTTTCGTGTTTTTTATTTTTTCTCCTTTAATCGATTCAGATAATTAAGGATTGGTATATTTGATCTTTGGATAATTGAAATTTTACTGTATTATGAAAACTAATACTCTTCTCTGAAATATATTCTAGTTTAAGAAATTTTAAAAGCAATAAGCATTCTAATATGGCTGATTAATTACCTGTTAACCATAATCTTTGTTGAAACAAACGAAATTAACTCTCTGACTGCCGTTATTTTTAAATCACTATTTTGATCTAACAGTTACAAACGTGTTGAAATACCACTGAACGAAGCGTATTATCTATATGCAAACCGTTATTAGTATAATATAATTCAACTCTAGAATTGCTCTAAGTAAACGCATGAGCTTGGTGAAATCGCAGGGTGCAATAGAAAAACTTACTTCCTACCCGTGGGAAAAGCGGCATAAGCAGGCAGAGAGTTAATTATTATTAATTATTTTGATTTTGATTTTAGAATTTTCAAAGTTTACATTCGTAAATATCCATTATTCCTGATTACGGTATTTAGATGAAACAATTGTTACATAAAATTATGATCAAAATCAAGTGAAGTTCTCAAAAATGCCTCATGAGATGAACGGTGTTACGTAAACGATGATTCCTAAGTAAGAAATTTCTTTTAAAAAATGGAGGCTGAAAATATATTGGAGAGAACTGGGGTTCTGAGAAATTTACAATGTTTTATTTTTGAAGAAAATAACCAAAAATATTACGAAAATGAAATCTTTGTTCCTTTCGCAACAATTTGGGTGCTATAAGAGCGATGAATTGAACGACGTTAATTTTACCTCAGAGAGAAAGACAGTTTTGGGGTTAATTGAACTGGAGCATTTTCTTTAGAGCTTTATGGAATTACTTTTAAAAGTCTCTCGTCAGCATCGCAAGAATTTCAGTTTTCCTCACATATTTAATAGCATAAAATGATACAGAATCTTAAAAATAGCACAAAAAATATCCAAGTTTCTTCAGCTCAAATGCCTTGGAGACTTCTGTTCATTTCATACTTTTGAAGCTTCATCCCATTAAGCATTATGCTATAAGAGATCTATGTCGGCAGTTTTTTGACTAAATTTCTCATTCTTTTAAAGTATGTGCTATAAAAATAGAATAAAAATTAATATTAAGTACTTTAGGATCTCTAAGAAAGGCCTTGTTCTTATAATATCTCTGTTTCTTTCATACAGAATTTAAAATATAAATAATGCATTTTTTTAAATATTAACAATTTTCAGACAGTAAACATTTCATTTCATTGCCGAAGTATTCTTTCTATAAACTTGGAGAAAATAAAAAAATATAAAAAAAGACTATGCTAAAACTCTCAAGGAATTTTAGATCACGGAACCTTTTAAGACTATTTACTTTTTACACTGAATAAATCTTAAACACCTTTTAATTTCTTTTCTTAATCCTGGAAAGAATCTTTCCAATCTTTTCTTCACAATTAAATTTTCTGAACTAGGTTTTCCTTCCAACAGAAAAATAAGTCTTGGTTATTTACTCAGCAGTATTAAAAGATTCTCTAAGCTTCTTTCTCTTGCTGAACTTCTGACTTTGAAACCGTACTTTTATTTCTTCAAGTTTTAATTACAATAGAAAGTTGGAAACTTGTCTTTGTTCATTAAGAGATTACTAGTTTTGACAATAGCCTTTGTGTTACTGATTTAAACTAGCACCAAAATTAATGTTATAAGTTAATTTTAATATCATCATTAAATTTTTAAAAAATAATTAATATAAAATAGTCGGATTGTTAAAATTTCAGTAAATACAGTTTTTTTTAAATAAAGAAAATTCACTAATACTGGTTTAAATTTTTACACAATGAATGACAAAAGTATTGCATTGAGAATTTAATGGAAAAAGGGTTTGTTCAAATATTCACTTCCTGGAATTAATCGAAATGGTGCACTTTGTTTCAAAAATATTTCTTTAACAGACTATCCTTGTGAAGATCAACTAAGGAAAGCTTTAAATTTTTCCACATCTGAGTAACGAAATGAAAGGATTTTCATGTAAATGTCTTAATTTTAAAGAATTCGGAATGTTTATCGATTTTGAGTGTCATTCTTCGAAATATTTCCTTAAGTTTATTTGAGATACTCTAACTAATAAAAAAATGTTTTCAACGAAAAATGTTAGTCTGGATCAGAATCTATAGTACAATCAACGAAGGAAAAATAGGAAACGAAAATAGTGTAGTTTTGTAATTTGGCACAGTTGTTGGGGGTAGTGTCCTAAACGACAAACTAAAAGTCCCCGCCTGTGGGAGGAGCACCGGGAATACAGGGGGATTTAAAGGTGGCGGTTTCAATTTTTCTTAAATATCGAAAACTATAGGTTCAATCAAAAAACACTCAATAACAAAATTAAACTACAGAAATATTCCTACAAAACAAACCCTACATTATTTTTGTAGCATCAATAGTTTAGACGACACAGGGAGATTTAATGTTAATATTTCTGAAATTCCTCATTGTAATGGTAAAATCGATTAAAGGTGCTGAATCAACAACCCTCATAATAACCTCGTGCGTATATAATAATTATACAAGGGTAGTATTGCATGTGTCGGAGCGGGGGGGGGGGGGGGGTGACAAACCCATTTGATGAACAATTATGGTCTTTTCCTCCCCGCACATCCTTTCTCCGTCACAAGTTTCCTTCTAATCGTAATCCAGTCAACGAATTGTAAATTTTTAAAAAGGTGTAGTTTTGAAATTTGGAATTCGGCACAGTTGGAGAGAGTGTCCTAAACGACATACTAAAAGTCCCCCCCTGGTGTAGGGTGCTCAGGGTGTACAGGGGGGGTTGAAAGGTGGGATTTCTCAGTTTTTCTTAAATATCTCAAAAACTATGGATCCTAGAGGGAAAAACTTAATTATAAAGTTAAACTACATTAAATTTCTTACAAAACTAGTCCTAAATTTTTTTTAGAATGAAATCATAGAAGATACCGGCGGGGGGCTTAAAGTGAATATTTCAAAAATTCCTTATTGTAATGGTAAAATCAATTAAAAGTGCTGAAGCAACAACCCTCAGAAAGACCCCATGCCTATACAAGAATTATACAAGAATAGTATTGTATGTGTCGAGAGTAGTGGCGGTATCAGGAGGAAGGGTCGACAAACCTATTTGATGAAGAGTCGCGCTCCCTTCCTCCCTTCACGTCCGTTCCCCTCCACTAGATCCCTTCTTCTCAGTCTTTTGGTTCTGTTAACGCTCCAAATGAGTGTATTTAGACAGTATAATCTAAAGCTACATATCTATGCTGAGTTTATCTTAGAAGCTCGCAACCAGTCTGTCGCAGTTCGACAGAAACATTTTCTTGCCATTGAAGAAATAAGACCAGGCATGTTCAATTATTAACACAGAAAATGCCTGCTAAAGGAACTGAAACGAGTGTCGCTACAGAGGATGCTGATACTTATATTGTGAGATCTGGGTTAGAGAAAGCAACTTCTCATCCCAAGAGAAAGACGTAGACCTAGTCGGATTACTGATTGTTTTGGCACCACCAGAAAGTAACATTTATTTCATGAAGCCTGGTAAGGGAAAAGTCGAAGTTAAATTATTTTTTACAAGAAAGCTGCAGAAATAACTTTCTTTTGCCCAAACCATCCTCCTTGTCTATGCATTCCGTGGCTGCGACATTACAACAAATATTTATAGAAAAAGCAAAGCGCTATATTTGCATTATTCAAAAATCAACTAAGCCAGATAAAAACATTGCTGACATCTTTTATAACCTCTCATCAACACCAGATGCTATCTCACAAGCCGGCGAGAAGATAATCCTAATATAAAGCCGTTGCTGATGAAGATAATTTGAATAACAGCAGATATGAGCATTTTTCAAATCATCAACAAGATCAAAGCTGATCTTTCCTCAATTCCTCCTACCAAAGGAGCGGCGGAGCAACACACGCTTAGCAATGTGTTTCTGTTTTGGCATCTTTAATGGTACCTGTACCAAAGATGCACTTCTAGAAGAAGAGGAGGCGTTCGAACTTGATCATATACTAGAAAAAAAATGGTGAAATTTAATTACGAGTAAGTGTAAAAATGGGTTATGCATATTTTATGTATATAGGTATGTATGTATAAAAATAAACCTAACATTATCAACCACTTATTGTAATTTTGTACTTTTTCAAACTGCTATAATATTCTAAACTATTCATACTAGGGACAATGTGTAGGAATACTTTTGTCGGAGTAGTTTTTTTTTTGTAGGAGTAGTTTATTATTAATGTAGTTTAATTTTATGCTTAAGTTTTTTTCGCTAGGATCCATAGTTTTCGAGATAATTAAGAAAAACTGAGAATCCCCCCCTTTCACCCTACTGAGCACCTTCCACCAGCGGGGACTTTTAGTATGTCGTTTAGGGCAATTTCCCCAACAACTGTGCCGAATTCCTAATTTTAAAACTACAACTTTTTTTAAAATTTGCAATTCGTTGACTGGACTGAAGGAAACTTGTGATGGGGAAAGGATGTGAGGGGAGGAAGGGAGCATAATTGTTCATCAGATGGGTTTGTCACCCCCCGCCCCTCTCCAACACATGCAATAATACCCTTGTATAATTATTATATAGGCATGAGGGTATTATGAGGGTTGTTGATTCAGCATTTTTAATCAATTTTATTATTACAATAAGGAACTTTAAAAATATTAACTTTTAAATCCCCCTGTGTCTTCTAAACTATTGATGCTACAAAACAACGTAGGACTTTTTTGTAGGAAATTTCATGTAGTTTAATTTTATAACTGAGTCTTTTTCGAGAGCCCATAGTTTTCGAGATATTTAAGAAAAACTAAAAATGCCCCCTTTAACCCCCCGATATACCACCCGCGCATCCTCTACCGGCGGGGACTTTTAGTATGTCGCTTAGGACACTACCCCAACAATTGTGCCAAATTTCAAAACTACACCATTTTTTTATTTTTCGTCGATTTTTGGCCTTCCTTGACTGGACTACACTACGAAGCCTAAAATTAGCATACATATCTCACAAAGCTTAAATGTCGCTTTTTTAAATTTCTTCTATCACACTGACCGAAACTCATACTAAACAATTACTACGCAATTATAATTTGAATACATATATAATTATTTTCTATATTCATCAGCTTATTGATATTTCAATAATGTACAAGTTCAAAGCTGCTATATCCACGCATGCATCACAGATTCGTAAATAACGTAAGCTACATAAATCCATTATTAATTTATCGAACCTTTTTAGTTACCTTTCAGGATTGAGATAAAAATTTTCATAATAATATCTCTGTTCATAATGGTATTCCAGAAACCTAAATTATATTATTTAAATAGGTTGCAGAAAAATACTTATTATTCATAAAAAAAATCGATGCATTCACATTTATTCTACCAAAGCGAGTTCTTATACCAGTTCAATTGTTTTGCAAAGAGATCGGTAATGTAAAGTATCGTTTTATTTTTACAACAGTAGCTTAATACCGCATCATTTTTAAACTGTTATCGGTTTCTTTCAGTGCAAATAGTAGTATTTCAATGGGTATTAGAAGTTTCAACAGCATGAGAAATATAAATGTCCGTGCTGACAAAATGTTTAACAGTGAGTAATTCCATTGCTCTATTTCTGTATACTTTAATGTTTCGTGTTCATTGATCATAATAACAAATTAGGTATGAATTTTACTTAAAGAGAATATCAATAATTCTTTAGAACGCAGTATTCATTTATTTTTCTCCATATTTATTATCCAATAAGTCTTTTCTAATCATCTACTAGGTAAAATAAGTATCACGCATATTTTTTTGCATGAAGAAGGTGAAGCAAAACTTTTAAGACCAAAAAATGACAGAAAGCTTAATACCAAATTAGAGAAACTTGAAATGAGAAGTTACTACCCAAGTGAATTATTAACCATACTTTGTTTTTGTTAGTAGCTGTTGTCCTGGGAACGATATTTTCTATATGTTTGCAGTAAGCGCTGATGCGCTTTATCTGAGTAGTTACTCAGTGTAAAACAAATTAGGGAATAGAAGTTTCCGAAGAGTCACAATTGTACTCTAAACATATTAACTAAAACAAATATTATGTCAGGGATAATTTATCATCAAGATAACATTTTCAGTAAATATATTAAACTTTGTTTATAAATTAAGTAGAATAATAACAACTGAAGTGTTAAAAGCGAATTGCATAACTCCGTTCTGCCATTGAATAGTTCGAAAGCGTGGGAAGATAATAATAGCAGCAGAGCAATGTTTTCAAATTGGAAGAGATGAAATTTCCTTCGAAAGTTCTTATAGCTGTTTTACCATCAACTCATATGTTTGAAATAAACAAAGTGAATAATGATGTCAAAATTTCTGGAGTTGAAGGCAAATTCCTCGACATTATAGCATCGGCTTTAAAATTCAACTACCAATTGTTCAGTCCTCCAGTCAGAGATTGGGGACGCTTGCAGAATGGAAACTGGACTGGATTGATTGGAATGGTTCACAGGAAAGAAGTTGATCTTGCTTTAAGCACACTTACAATGTCTGATGACAGAATGCAAGATGTTGATTTCACTTCACCATATACAATCCAAGATCTGACTTTTATAGTCTCAAAACCAGGAGTCCTGGACGATGTGAATGATATCTTCCAACCATTTGATTTGCTTACATGGATATGTACTCTTTTCTCTATTATTATATATTCTGGATTATTTAATTTTTTGTTACGAGCGAAATATTCCTACTCTAGGCTGCTTTTGGAATTTTTTGGCTCTACACTCAGGCTACCTACATTTATGAACCTGAACTCTCAGACAGTCAGAATCTTATTTTCATTGTGGTTGATTTTTACGGTGGTTATATCATTCGGATATTCTTCCACACTTCTTTCATTTATGACTTTACCGTTGCATCAACAACCCATAAGAACATTTCGAGAGTTGTCTGAAGCAGTCAAGAGTGGATCTTACAAGTGTCTCGCTGAAACAGGATCAACAATACCAAAGTCCCTAGTTCTGGATTCTATGAATCATTTCAGATATTTAGGCGATGTCATCGAAGCCAAGAAGTGGTATTTCAATATATCTGACTTGCCAGCTGGAAAACTTAAATTGAGAAAGACAGCAATATTAAATGTACGCTTCAAGCTGGAGATGATCAACGGTTTGGTCGCTTCTTATAGTCCAATGGTGATTTCTGATGATGTCTTTGCTTCTTGGAAGTTAGCCATAGCTGTTCAAAAAGGATTTTGTTGTACAAGACAATTGAATGCGGTTATATCAAGAATATGGAATTCAGGATTGTTTGAAAAACTTAAAAGTGATGAATGGTTCTACATGTCTTCTTTGGTATCAAGGCATACAGTGGAAACGAAAGTGAATCAACAGCTAACTATCAGAGATATTTACAGTTCATTGGTTGTTCTTTGTATTGGTTACGTTTTATCATGTTCTGTGTGCGTTGGAGAAGTTGCGTTTTTTCACATGAGATCGGCATTTTTAAATAAGAAGCTGTATAGCCGGTGAAGTAAGTTTCATGAGTTCATTTGTTGTTCTTTGTATTGGTTACGTTTCATCATGCTCTCTGTGCGTTGATGAAGTTGCGTTTTTTCACATGAGATCGGCATTTCTAGATAAGAAGCTATATAGCAGGTGAAGTATGTTTTATCATTGCTTGTATACTTGTTGGTGGAATGTGAAATTCACTACGAAATGAATAAAATATACTTTTCATGTAATAATAAATACATTTAAATATTTTGCATCATTAAGTTGTCTTCCAATTCTTAAATATTTAAAGAAATATGATTTCAATAAAATGAGCGTTTAAGAAAAATTAACAACTAAATAAGAATTCTTTAAAATAAGTCACTGGTTTTTTTCTCAATTATTTATCATTTTGCAACATGAAACTATCGAAATTTCAAATTTTGCTGTAGCTCAAATAAGTTTAAATATGTATTTGTACTCCTTGTAAGCATTCATAAATAATCTTCTATTTCGTATAATATAACGCATACATATTTATTGAAATTCAGAATTTTAAATGTTCTTGAGAGTGGAAACTACTAGATTACATTGTGTTCTTAGTTTACAGCGATTTATAACAAATATCCGCAATAATGCAAACCTGTTCTAAATGTAGCTCACTACAAGCACACATAAAGGTTAATAGG
This sequence comes from Araneus ventricosus, assembly GCA_013235015.1. NCBI lineage: Eukaryota > Metazoa > Arthropoda > Arachnida > Araneae > Araneidae > Araneus > Araneus ventricosus. The sequence continues at coordinate 44,731 of BGPR01009025.1, forward strand.
AAAATACAGTGCTTTTTAACACGAAAAAAAAATTATTTGCAATAATGCATTACTCACTACAATCAGCAAATTACAAATCTCAAAAAATATTCTAGCTGTAGAGGGAAAAATTGCGCTAACTTAGATACTGAAAAAAGCAATGAGTAATCAGATAACGAAAGAAGTTTATTTAATTAAGAATCCATTCCATTTAGCGATTCAAAAATTTTAGATTCTCTGGTTATCCAGAATGAAATAAGAAGTAAGTAAATTTCATAAACAAATAGAATTGTGTTTTGCTTTTAGAAGAAGGATTATTTATTTTTTAAATTATTAAATTATTGTACTTAATAAGAAGAAAAATAATTATAAAATTATATTTATTTTGGAAGCATTTTTTCTCTTTTTCATCGATAAATGTATTATTAGATTCTTTTCTGTCTTTATCACTCAAGAAGCTGTCAAGAAAAGCTGATAAAGAAGGCCTTTTCTTCTTTAAGATAACTTTTTCAATGTTTTTTTTTTGGGGGGGGGGGGGAACTGTTCTGGAAAAAACTTTTGAAAGTTTTCTCAGAAATAAATCTTAGATAAGAACTCTTAAATCAATATAATGTTCGACATCCATATTTATTTTTCTATTTTGGAAGAAATTGCATTTAATATGGAGTTTCAATATGAGATAAAACACTGTTAAGAGTTTCGAAAAATTAATTTCTTCGGATAACCTATTTTTTAACCAATGCGCGAGATTTGAAACCTCCAACGCATTTTACGTTTTGGTGTATACAATTTAAATGACAAAGCAGAATAGCCAGTAATAATAGAAAATTCGCAGTTTGGACATTTGATAATTTAATATGATATTCAAAGGAGTTGATCTCTCCATGAAGATGTAGGCTAAAATTTAGTAATTGTTTAAAAATTACTTTCAAAATTGTTGTGTGTTTTAAGTGGTTAATAAATTAATTTTTTCCCTTTCATAAGATCTACAAATATAAATTCAAGAAATTTAGTTTTTTTTCGTTTTTTTAAATATAGTTAAATTTACAAAGTTTTCACGATGAAAATTTAACCTTCAAATGCCCAATTTTTTAAAATTAATTTAAAAATATTTTTGACTTCCTTTTCTTCAATAAAGCATGGGAAAAATGCTTTAAAAATCCTATTTAGCTTTAAATATGGATTACCGCTATAAAACAATTTGTTACCAACTGCAACACTGGGCTTTAGTTGAGAAAAATTCCTTGATAAAATTCGATAATATTAAACACATATGGATTTTAAGAACAATTAATAAGTATAAGGAATTTCTTATAAAATATGATATTCTCAAGCGTACAACCAAAGCAAAAAAGATGCTGCCGCAAGTGAAAAACAGCAACTTATTTATATTTTCTCATCATCACTCAGGCTTGTTTCTGTATTTTGTAAATTTATTTTACATTTTCTGTATGTATCGTATTAGCAACAACAGACATTAGAACTTCTTACTTCAAAAAACACTTTTGCATATGTTGAAATCTCTTATAAAGCAGCCTGCATTTCCCCCTTATAAAAGCCTTCATAAATCTACAAAATGATTTCGAAATATAGTGTGTATAAATATTCGCTTAAAGCAAAGTCAAAATAATTTATTTCTACATTATGTACAGAAAAGTAATAAACTAAAGAGACACAAAATACAAAAATAAAAACAATTTATCTGTTGCTCGTAAACGCAGCAGCATGCAGGAAAATAATCGTTTTGTTTCTTTAATAAATTGTTTTTATTATTGTATTGTGTGTCTCTTTTGTTTATTACTTTTCTGTACATATTCTAGAATATTTTTTTTATATTTTATTGAAAGTTGCTGCATTTTAGCGCCATTCTGTTTAATGCAAAGTTTAATGGCTTTTAGAATCTCTTAAATTTTTTATCTGTTTTTATCCATTTGCTTGCATTTATTTCTACATTCCAACTTATGTTTTACAGTATTTTGTTACATGAAGTCATATAGTTTGAAATCAAGTTTCTATTAATACCAACCGTGAAAAATCTCATCGCTTGTTGGTGATCAGACTTTTGCATAGCTTTAATAGAATTTCTTATTCTCCAAAGGTATCGAGTGAATATAGATAAAGTCAAAGATCGAATGAAGAAAAGTAGTGAGGTATAAGTGCCACTCGGTCTTTTGGAAAGCGATGTAATTTATTTGAGGTTGAAAACAAACTGAGAAAAAATAAACATAGATAATATTTGAAAGTCTTTTTCTTTAACCACAGAAAAATGATAATTTTATAACTAATTATTGTATAAACTAAGAATTTCATTAATTATATATTTATTCAGAAGCACATCCTGTAAATATTTATTATAATTTTTGAAATAATTGCAGAAATATATTTTTTTTCTCTTAACAGAAAATTTTCCCCAGAAATAAATAAACTGTTTCAGCATAAAAACTATCTATAGAAAAATTTGAGAATCTCACAATAAGCAGAAAATGACAAGCACATTTTTAAATACATTACAGAAGTTTTAGATATAATTTTTTTAAAGTAAGTTTTCACAGCATTGTTCCAAAAGCAGCTGAAGGTTAATAAAAAAAACATTTATTCGCAATTGAAAAGTATTGCAGCACATAAAGGATGACTTTCGGATAAATACGCAAAGGACACAGCACATAAAGGAGAATGATATTTAAAACCCAGTATTTGATATTTAGCATTATATAGAACTATGTTGTTTCAAAAATGACTTTTACTAGCTTAAATCAGTAAAATTGTTTTCGTTCTCCTTCTCCTTAGACTTTTATTGGAAATAGAAATGCCAAAAAGGATGCACTCGCAGATTGTCCTTTGCTTGGAAACCAAAATAAAAAAAAATGTTTTGTTAAAACGCATATTAGATGAGAGGCTAGCTAATTTCTTTTGCTATCAAGTAAATCTTGTTCACCTGTAATCTAAGGCACTTTTTCTTCTATTATACAAATTCTGAGATAATTCATTAGCACGGAAATGTTGTTGCCTAGAAATGACTCTTTAAGAACTGTGTACAAGAGCAACAAGAAAACTTCAACCACAAAGCAGAGAGCACGTAAAAACTATCTTATCGAGATTAGTTAGCTGTTTTTCGTTTTCACACAACCACATACATTGAACATATGTTGTAAGCTTTTTACTTTTTAAGTTATATGTGTGTGCGAGCGTGAATATATGTTTGCATATTTTCTATTTCTGTTTCAAATTTCAAATTTACTCGAAAATATATAAAAGCGTAAATCATTTGCCACTTGAAAACTTGGAAAAACTTGAATACTAGGAAGAATAGGAAGGACTAGGAAGAACTTGATACATTTAAAGAAAATTATTGCTTTTTACCCAATAATAGTTTGCACTTTATTTGAAGAACTATGATAGATATCTCTTCAATGGTTTACTCAATCCTTAAATTAATTAATTCGGTTAGTATTATTCAGAAAGAGCACCAATACTTTATTTCATAATAAAATTATAGAATAATACGTAAGATTCAAATTTAAAAAATAAATTTCTGGAAAAACACTCCTAATTTGGCTTAATTAGATTGCTCCTGAAGTTTACGTCGCTGGAATGCTGGTATCTTTCTGAATTTCAACGGCATTCAACGGAAGTTTTTGATAAGCTACCCTATATGTCTGGCTTTGTAGTTATAAAAGACAAATTATACTTTGTTCCGTACATAACAGTAAAAATCATCTGCTATAAATACTCGCATTTCCTTTAATAATCAGAGTATTTAGGTCAAATTTTAATACAATGCTTAACTGCCATAAGATAAAGAATTCTGCATGTTTTGTTTATTTAGGTTGAAAACCCTATGTGTTATAGGCTAAAAACATGCTGGAAAATTTTCGACTTTTTAAGAAAACCTTTATATTTTCCGAATATTCGTGCTATTTTTACGAAAATGCATGTAAATATTATGGTCATCAAACAAAACCATTGATGAAAGTTGCAATTCATTATCAGCTTTCTGTGAACCGGGGTGAGTCGCAAATAATTTTCTTCTTCACCAATTTCTGGTCATTTCTCTAAATGCCCTCGTGACCGAATCTTCACTGTATGATGTGAATTCAAGCCTGTTCTCTACATGGTCGAATTTCAAGAAATTTCCATTCAGTCTATCGGGAGATATTTGAAGAAATATGCAAATCGAAAAGTGTTCCCATTATCCTGTTACCCACCTGTATTTGTTAATAATGACACTTTTTCTTATATTTCATTGTTAATATTTTAAGTAAATTTCAGCTTATGATGTCTGAGTAGTAGGGGCTGATTACGTTCTGAAATGTTACATTCTGAAAATTAAAAGAGTTAATGAACGAAAAGAGCTCTGCAGTTTTAAGATTATTACACTTCATTACGCCGTTATTTCTCCTCTGTTATTGTGCTGGAATCAATATATTGGTTGAACTTCCTAATCAAAAGAATTTTAGCAACGCATTTTTTACAGTTTTTTTTTGACTACCCATGGTAATAGGTTTTAATTATTTAGAATTTTTTTTTTAAATTGTAAAACAGAAATCTATGGTTTTTGTTCTTTTTAGATAAGAAATAGTTTTATTTCTATTGGCAAATAACTTCCATGTTTGTTAAAGTGTTTCTCTCAAGACTAAGCATTTATTTGCAAGATTTTTCATAATTTTAGTGAAATAAGTAATTTTTAAGAAAGCAGTAGAAAAGAATCATTGCTGTTAAATGTATAAACACATTTTAAGGAAAATAGATAGCAAATAATAAGCAAAATCACAGAAACATTATGAACTACTTCGAATCAAAAAATGTTCTCGATTAACATCATTATAAAAGAATAGGGTACATGTGATTACTTAATCACATGTTTCTAAATATAGTTGTGATTAGAACTGAAATGACTTGCAACAAGAAAAGATGAAGAACTATAAACTCTTGTGTGTATATATATAATCAAATAACAATGAAACGCAATGTTCTGAGTAAAAGTAAATCACACAATAAATAACTGCAGTCTTAACAAGATTGCAAAGACTTGCAACTGTATCACTTCTCCTTTTAAGTGGATGAAGAAATCCTAGAATCAAAGCTCTCCCGAAGTTCCATCCACAAAAGAAATTACAACCCAGCAGATGGGAGAAAAAATGTATAACACTTGAAAGCAGGAAGATTCTTTCTTCTGATTTAAAGAGACACTTGAAATCTCTGAGAGTGACTAGAACATATGGGTGAAAGGGGAAATCTTTTTGCTCAGGATATCTCGCAGATAGAATATTCTTCACTTTCTGAAATTTCCTAAAATCATTCCTTTCTTGTTCCAATAACAAAGTTCGAACGACTGTTAGCAGTTTTTAAAAGTATAACTTCCTGCACACATTTTTTTATGTTGGGTGTTTTTCGATTTTCATGTTTATTTTCAGGTTTAACATATTTTGTCAAAATTAACTTGTATGTAAGGTCCATTTTTTCTGGCTTTTACTTTTATAACATTCAATAGTTACTGAATTTTGAAAAAATAATCTTCCTGAAAATGATCAACGCTAATAGATTTTATTGATTACTATTCGGTAACATTCTTAAGGAAATTACGGCATGAAAATACATTACCAAACGGAGAGCATTATATCGTCGTCACTCAGGCTAAAGTCGCTAAGTCCAAAACTATAGTTTCCAGATATGATCATTTAAACTTAATTGATTTTGAGTCGTTATGATAAATAGTAAAAATTATTTTTCAGATTTCTAGCTTCAACGTTTGATTTACTGATGTTTAAATAATAGGTTTCTATCACGAAATAATTGATTGCAAATTCTATTTTACTGCAGTTGTCTGTACATTTTTGTGCACTTAGTGACTTCTCCCTAAATGATGGCGGTATAACATTTTTATTATATTTATATATTGTTATCCACTTTCTGATTGTGTTTTGAAAAGATAAGTAATATATAAAATTAGAAAAATACCTAAAGCGTTGTGCCAAATTAAATTTCAGTTATGTAACAATTGCTAGAAATCTGAATCAGATATAAGGTAAATTAACAAAATAAGTAATTATAATTTAGATGTAAAAAGAATCTGATCAAAAACATAATTTAATCAGAAATAATATCTTTGTTTTTCTTTCCGTACGTAATAAAATGAAAATAATGTCAGACTAAAGCTACGTTTTCAACTTGGTTACAATATGCTCCCTTATTAGTAAATGTTGGCACTGTGTTGACCTAGCAAAAATGATAACTGAGGTATAATTTATTAAAAACGTTTATAGTTGCTCAACATATAGTTAAAAAAGAAATAGGTAACCATTTAAAAGAAAATGTTTTAAAATATAGAATATTAAGAAGCCACATGTTTTGCACAATATTATTATAATTGTTTCAAACCCCTGTGTTCTTGACAAAGAAGTTACATATTAGAAATAGAAGTACTTGCTGTAGACTCATATCACAAAGAATTAATGACCAAATCATACGTATATCAATAATGAATCAAACAACAGTATAAATCAGTAATTTGAGTACCTGTATATCACAGAATAATTCTTCAATTTGCTGTCTCAACAACTAACCTCAACAACGACAGAAAACTAATCCTTTTTCTCTTTCAGTGGATTGAAAACTCATTGAATCGTACTTTGGCTAAGTACTCCAGAAGTGCCATCCACAAAAGGGATTACAGCCTACGAGATGGAAGAAAAAAAGTTTTCCATTTAAAAGAAAGGAATAAGAAACCTATTCCTGGTATGAAGAAATTCTAGAAATCACTCAACGCATTTCAAAAATCTGGGAAAAAAGGCGAACTCTCGTTAGACAGGATATTTTACAGTTAACTAAAAGAATAATGTTTAACTCTTTAATTCCGAAGCGACATTTTTCTTCTAGCCCCTTCAGGAAGCGACATGAATTGGACTCTCCCAAGCGGGGTGGTCATTAAATGACACTCCACACCTTTCTATAATGTTCCCTTAAGACGCAGGGAAATGTGCTGAGGTTTGCATGGATAATGGAACCCCTATCGCTCTTATCTCTTAAGCGATCTCAGAACCTCCCCTCCCCTCAAAAGACGCCAACCGCCTCGGACCAGGTTTCGTCGCTGTTAAGGGAGAATTTTTTGACCGCCCGGGACCGCCTCGCTCTGTGTGTGAGGATTAAGTCATGGAATACCCTGAAATCACACCTTTCCTGTTTCTTATTACCAGCTTTGTGACTTATAGGTATCGATTAACAGTTTAAGTGTAACTTACCGCAGTCTGGTTTTACTTTCTTCAATCAGATATTTTTCTTAGCCTAAATTTTGTTTGTCCTTATTTGTTAGCTGTGCCTTCTATTTACATTTGTCCGTTTTCAGTCATCCTTCTTCGATATTTGCTAATATAAGATTTTTAAATTTGTGAATTTTAATATTCATTAAATCTATTTAATTTTTTATGAATTAATATCAATACTGTTTTTAATTTGAGTACATTTGTGATTGTTGACGAACTTCTTTGAAAAAATATTATATATCGCGTAAGATATTTAAGAATATAAAAATAATTCATCGCAAATAAAGGTATTATTAATTATTATATAATAGATTAAAAATATTTGTGAGGCAATCAGCCGTTTATGGTTGCATTATGTCCCATATTCTTGAATGGAGATATTATTATCCCGCTTATGATAGAAATAACAAGATTAAAAACGTTATTCATTGGTAAATAGAATTAATTACTTTAGATATTAACCCGATTATGATAAAAATTATTTTAGAACAGTCGTAGAAAAGTTTCCTTGATTTCATGAAAGAGGTTGAAGAATTGTTCCCTTTATTATAGAGGCATAAGATATAACCTTGTAAAATATATGCTACTACATATATAACTGCTGTCATTCTCATCATTCTGCTCATCAGAGAATGTTTTATCCAATGATAAAAAAAAAAGTTGCGTATTTCATGTCATCTGCGTGTAAATTGTTGTTCAAATCGTGATGTGCAGCTTAGTTCATAGTGATAAAAGTGGCATAGTGACAACTGAATTGCCAAGTAATATGCCATAATGAATGAATAATTTTTACACTGTTCATATGAATTTGAATTTGAAGGAAAACAAATTATTGTCCAATTTTTGCCTGAAATAGGAATCCAGGATATTTATCAAACAACATATTAATATAATTTATAGAATCATTTTTTATTCTTAGTGTCTCTACAGTTATAGAAATGAATTTTTGTAAGGTGTAGAAATATTAGGCACAATTCTAAAAAACTAGGCAGTCGCTTATTCTTTTGGATGGGGTAAGAAGGTTTAGTTGAAATACTAGTTTTGTTATAATACACACATTTGCGGAAGTAAAGGAATAAAATGTTTGATAATATTGCTTAATTAATTTTCAAAAAAATCTTTTTTTGTTTCAATAGAGTTTTATTCAGAAACACGAATTTTGCTATTTAACATAAACATATCCTCTCAATAAATACTAACAATGAGTTTTATAGAATCTCTAAACTTTCATAAGATTCTTAGATTAAGTCAAAAAATTTACGGAGCTTAATTAGCAATCGAGAATACCTTTTCTTTTAGATTCAGCCTAGAACAAAGGGCTTTCATGTCATTGAACCAACAAAACTAAAGTAATTTTATATACAAAATTTAGATCAATGTGTTGGCATTTGAAACGAAAGAATCCATATTATAATATTGAACGCAAAATGATATTTTCGGTAAAATGCCAAAAGGGTAAATGATCGTTACATTACATGCAGCAGATTAATCTGTTACTTTAAATGGCACATGCGATATATTCCTGTATATTTTTGTATTAAGCTTTGAAAATTTACATAAAGTATAATCTATACAAATATATTAATATTTGTTTTTCCTAATAATATCTTTGAAGATTATATATCTTCATTAAGGCAGGAAATTCATGAACAACGTTTCCGTTACAAGTGAAATCTAAATTATTTAAAAGAACTGAATTCAGTTGTACCTAAAACACAATTAATGTATTATTTGTTAATAATTAATGCATTTAATCATTTGACGGAATAAAACGATTTAGAGCTTCAAATAGTCAAAGCAGCTTCATAGAACTACTAACTCATTTCAGTACATGGATGAATATTCCCATGGGAGATGTTTAAATGGGAACTCAGTTGTTTCCAAAAGCGATCGAGTTTTCAGAAAATTTAGGAACGACTATGAGTTTTCAAAAGACTTTGCTGATTTAACCCATGTTTCCTAATCGTCCTAAAAAAGGGCAGAACATACGGGTGGCTTTATATAAATTCCTTTGAATATTAAATTCAAATTAAAGACGATTTATTATTCACGAGTCAATTAAATATATACAGTGTTCCCACTTATATCCGTTACACACCCCTTAACTTCTAAACGGTGACAGCTTAGTCCATAAAGTTGGAGTCTAGGTACAGTAGAAAGGCTATGCGCTACTCGATGAGACAACTTACAACGCCATCTATCGGCAAATCGTGGAATTAGTGGTCCTACCTCGTAAACGGGGAAAGATACGAGAAAAACGTCAATTAGAAAGTTGTATAGCACTCTCAATTTAGTACGAAAAGATACCTTGCGCACATTAATACTCAAATTAGAATGCAAAAAATGAACATTTGTTTGGTCCCGATTTCGAAAATTTTCATGTCATAAAGAGTGGAAGAAAGAAAGTGCGACACGTCCCTGTCTTTTGGATAATTTATTTATATTGCTCAAAATGCTTTCCGTTAGCTACTATACGTATTTGCACTCTGAACTGGATTTCTTGCTTCGCTCGTGTTTTACGAAGCCATAGTGTTGAAAATCACAATCAAACAAATGCTCATTTTTTACATTCTGTTTTGAGTATTAGTGTGCGCAAGGTATCTTTTCGTACTATATCGAGAGTGCTCTGCAAGGTTTTAATTGACTTTTTTCTCGTATCTTTTACCGTTTACGAGACAGGACTTCTAATTCCAAAATTTGCCAATAAATGGAGTTGTAAGTTGTCTCATCGAGTAGAGCATAGCCTTTTCACTATATCTAGACACCAACTGCATGGCTAAAGCTGTCACCGTTCAGAAGTTAAAGGGGGGGGGCAGATTTAAGTGGGGAGCCTGTATTTGTCTGTATCGCAAGTTTAAAAGCAAATTTCGAAGGTAAATTCAACCATCTCAAACCACAAAGCGAGATCAGTAACAATGAAAGCAGGAATCTTGATAGCCGAAATATCCTCCATAATTATCTAGTTAATTTAAGCACACACTTTGTTGAAAGAACATCGTTCAAAAAGGTATATTTGAAAAGTCCAGGGCCATCATTTTTGATGTGTTTAACGTGGTAATAAATGAGGAAATTAGATTTATTTATCTTCATACATTACGGAATAGTTTTATTTACATTCAGAATAATCAATACTGAATTAGAAATTACATCTAGACGATAATCACTAGAATCGTTCTTGAATACGAACGTTCTTTTTTGCTTTCGTCAGATATGGAATTCTGGGAAGAACTTTTCTTCTATTTCGGATACAATTTTGAGAATACTTTATTAGTTGATTGCAAATTTCTATAGCTTTTACAGCGTTCTTGAATAAAAAAAAATGAGTATGTCGTCTAAAAACACTTAAACACAGCTTTCATATAATTGTCAATTTGAAAATGTCGTTATATTATTAAAGGCAACTTAGTGGCAAATAAAATTCTGAGCAAATAATTGCACAAAAATATGAGATCTTAGGCCATACGAATTATTCCATTAAGAATGTTCCAAAAATTATGCGAAAAGTGCATTTATAAGCTTTAATTTAGGAGGAAAATAACATACGTGTAAATAATGTTATAACATAAGAAAGAAATGAATCCATATTTTATAAATGAAAATCAAAATTTTTAAAAATCAAATTCAAACATCAAGAAAATATAGATGCTTAATATTATATGTTTCCATTTAGTTTACTCTAGGACAATACAATGTTTTTAATATCTGTAACTAAACAAACACCGGTTGTGAGATATTTTTAATTTATATAAAATAAGGAATCGTAAGCCTACATTTAATTTTCTCCTTAAATGCAAAACAATTATATTTACGGTATTTACATATGCTGGCTTTTTATTGACATTCATAAGACTTTTCCTAAGAATAAACAAACATTTATTAGAACTTTAAAAACTATTACATTCCGGATCTGCGTACATCGTAACTTCGTCCAACCGTACTCGTACTCATCTCTTACTTTAAATCAAATTCAAAGTAAGTCAACATCTGATTGTTGCCACTCATCTGATATCATACACTGTTATAACAATAAACAAATTGAAGTCATGCTTTTGTCAGGCAATAATATTAAATATGCTTACATTCTACCATCCTGACTTTTCAATTGACCTCGATTGAATCAAATTTTAGCTTACATTCAATAATATCAACACAAAAAGAAAATACATTCATAAAAAATAAAATGAAGTGAAATACAAAAAAGGTTGTATTTGTCCAGCATAAAATCTCCATAACGCACTGGTTTACGCACAGTTCGTTTGGGTCTTTGCATTCCAGGTTCATCATCGGAATTTTCACTAGAGTCATCATTGTCTTCATTACAGCATTTCCAGGCTTTTAACTGACTGACATGAGCTATTGTAGTATAAGGACGGCCATTACTAGATTCTAGTTGTGAGATTCTGTATGTGTCCCTAGGAAGTATTTCTGTGACAACTATAGGTCCTCAGTATCGTAGTTGCGTTTTTGTTGACTGACCTGTCGCTTTAGGATTCCTACTAACTACCACGATTTCTCCTTTACGAAACGATAATTTACCTGACTTCTCTTCGTAGTAATATCCATTCATTTTCACTAAAGAATCGTTTCTACTTTTCAAGTTCTCAACGTGTTTTTTTTTTATTTTCTTGGATTTGAAGAAACAACAAGTGTCGCTCTTTCTTAAAGTTCTTAATATCTCATTGTAGAAGTCGTAGCTCATTCTTTACCATTTTAAGATCATTCGCTAAATTGCCTATCATCTGCTGGGAAGAGTCTTTAATCTGCAAACTTTCACTCTCTAACTGAGCTGTTTCAAGACGTTTAATACAGACTCGAATTACTTTTTCGTCAGTCGGAAAGTTTTTGAATAGTCCTTCTTTCCGGTATCCAATGTGAACTCTTTTTCCTATTTTTTGCATAAGCGATATGAGGGAGATCAGGCCATGTCCGTCCGATGATAAGATCATCTGACTGTGCATCGTCAGGAACAACGTATATTCTTATGCTTTCGGCCTTGACATTATCAACTTCAATAGCGGCTTTAATTCTTTCAATAGACGTTAATGCAGCCATCTTTTGATTTCCAAAACCGTATATTTTATTGACTGCACGTTCAAGTTTCAGTTTAAGTTTCTGAGCAACTGAAATCCTCAAGAGACAACATGAACTCCCTGTATCAATTAAAGTTTGCACGTTATAACAATTATTAAGTTTTGCTTTCTTCAAATATGAATCACTCTTTTCTAACTTTTCGCAAACTTGTCTAACAGATAAGATTTCATCACTTGAATGATTACTTTCCTTGGCGACACAGTTTACAGCTTTATGCCCTGTTTCATTACATTCTCTGCATGTTAAAACTGATTTTGGCAGCAAACAGTTCCTTGCAATGTGCCCAAAATTAGAACAGTTGAAGTATTTCGGCTCACCCCTCTCATTATGTGTAATACCGTACAGCTTTTTCTTTTCGTTGGTTGTAATAGCGGGATCATCTCTAAAGGAGTTCCGTTTGTCGTAATGTCCTTCCTTACGCTGCTGTTTACTCCTGAAAGTTGACCTCAAGGTTTCATAGTCGTCCAGTTTTTCAACTAAATCATCTGGCGAATTCAGCTTAGACCAGTCATCTATTAAATGATCTTTTACTTCTTGAGACACTTTACGTTTAATCTGATCCGTTATGATAAGGTCGTTCAACTTTTCGAGACTATTTGCTTTAACTCCATTCACCCATTCATTAAAATCTTCTTAATTCATAGGCAAACTTTTTATAAATGCTTCCTAAAATTTTATTATGCATAAAAAACTTTTGGCGAATTTTTTCGGGCGTGAACTTATACCTTTTTAATAATACCTTTTTAACTTCGCTATAATCGTTTGCAATCTCATCTGGTTCTCTGGCGATTAACTGCACAACATCGTACGGCAATAAGCCAAATCCAAGTGTTTTCTAATATTTCAGCTTGTTTGGCCAGACGTTCAAACATAATTAAATATAAACTTATATCCTTTACGTCGGAATTAAATTTTTGCATCAAATGATGAAGTTTTAACTTTGTCTTAATTTGTGCACTGTTTGCATTTTAGTTGGCGGCGGAATTTGAAAATCTACCTTCTGCTCCAAGACGTATTTTTTGTAGCTCAAATTCCATTTCATCCTTTCGTTTCCGATCCTCGTATTCTTCCTTTCGCGTCCGTTCCTCGTATTTCTTCTACGTTCCTCCATTTGAATTTCTTCTTGGTGTTTCCGTTCTGCAATCTCTTCTTGACGCCTACTTTCCTGAATTTCTTCATTTCTTCGTTCATTTTCTTCTCTTTCTTTCCTTTCATTTATTATCGCATTCAACCATTCCTTGGTACATTCTTCATCGTACTCTTTGCTCGCCAAAATCATCTTTTTCAAATCTTTCCTTTTATGGCTGTCATCGACCTTTTCTCCAAGTTCCTCAGTCAATATCTTTAAGTCGCACTTCCTTGCCCTAGCGAAAATAGACATTTTCGCACTTTACTATACTTTTATTTACTTATTTTAACTTACAAATATTGATTCGTTATTGTAATTATACAGGAGCGAATTAAACAATTTCGTAACGTACTTTAAAGTTCAAGGTCAAAATTGAAGTCATGCTTTTGTCAGGCAATAATATTAAATATGCTTACACGTAATAATAAATGCTAGAATTATGTATAAAACAAATTAATAAAACCTTCTGAGAGGATCTATTCTTATTTTTATAACTAGAATTATCCAATCCTAGTAATACAAACATGACCCATTTTTAAAAACTCATTATTTCAATCGCCAAAGGCAACAGGAAAAATTAAATTCTCAGTGCACCAAGTTCCATATGAATGTACGTCCTGAAGTGAAAAATTAAGCTTCATTTTGTCTCCTGAAAATTCTACATATTAAATTCCATGAACAAACACAAGCAACTCAAGGGAATTCCAACAATGTTGAAAGTTTGCTTTTGCTATTTGTTAATAGAAATCACAAAAGGCAGCCGTAGGAAACTGTCTCCTTGAGAATAAATTTGGAAACTTTGTTTCAGGAGATGTTAGTTTTATTTCCGGGATAATTGTCTTAGAACTTGCTTGTTCACCTATTTAAACAGTGCAGATCAGGCTATAATCTCAAATCTCTTTCAAACTTCGCCAAGTTCCATTGTTTAAGCCAGCGCTTCAGCTTAGGTTTCTAACCAGCTAAATGATAGTTGCAACTTCGATAGCAAACGATAGTTCAGAAGGTAACATATAGTGTGAAAGACTTGAAGGAGTAGATGAATAGAGGAATTCAGTTAGAAATTTGACCAATGAGGAAGGATATTCAGACTCAATAAATTGAATTGAATTGAAAGTTACTGAGGCTTAAGGCTTACTAACCTTAAGGCTTAGACTTCTTTGTTAAGTGCACTACCACTGAGTTTTGATAAAGATTTTGGATGTTAATTATATCAATGTTCTCACCATAAATCTCGTCGATGAGTCATATGGTGGAAATTAATTCTCGAGGAACAATGACGCTAGAGTACACTTTAGAACACACTACTGCTGCGAAACTTGAATTGTTCAAGCAATAACTTTCCAAAATTTACATTATCCTGTTCATAAACAGATAAACAGAAGAGAAGGCGGATGGACATAACTCTAAAAACATACTTTTTCCACTTTCAGGGAAGTCTGAACATGAAGATTTAACCAAAATCTTGAGTTTGAAATGTATTGCATTTTTTCTCTTCGTATGCGAGTAAATAAGGATAATCGTTGTTATTCAATGTATCCAATGTAAACAAAAAGAATAATAATAATAATTAAAAAATAAAACGTTTACCGAATCAAGAATACAAGGAATTTTGGTTTAAAATATCTATAAAGGTAAGTAAAATACATGTATACAGTAGAGTTTCGATAATTCGAGTCTCGATTGTTCGAGTTTTCCATAAATCCGAGTTAGTGAAAAAATCAATTTAGCTCCTAAATAATGACCAACACATACACAACACTTGAAAGAATTACTGCATCTGTTTTTTATTGT
>BGPR01009026.1:3296-59977 GCA_013235015.1 Araneus ventricosus
TTAATTTTTAGTTTTGATTGTTAATGTTAGTAAAAATGTTGTTGTTAAAACACTTGTGTGTTATTCCATCTTCACTTCCTGGTTTCTATTATATTGCTAGATTTTTTACAGCATTAAAAGCTATTCTAAAACTTAATGCGATCTGTTCGGAAACTGATAATTGCAATTTCACTATATTCTTTTTTATTGACAGTCAATACTTAATAGCTTTGAAGCGCATATTTTGTAATAATTAAGGTTTTTCCGTTTAATATATGTTATTTTTTCATTTTCAAGCAACATGACTACTCTTAAAAGTCAAACTTTATAAAAGAAGTTTTATATAAGTAACTGTTGTTCTGAATTAAAATATTGAGATAACAACAGAGATATCGATTTTCAGTTCTTTAATTGATAATTCCTTTTTTAAAAAATACAAATGTTTGTTTTCCAAATATCACTTTGTTACTGATGCTATGCCACCTGTTTAAAAATATAAATAGCTTCTCTATTTTGTATTTTGAGTGAAATATCCAAGAAAATTATTCTTATTGTACTTTGGGCATAAAAACGCAAAAACTTTAAAGTTTTTAGTTAATTTTTCAGAAATCCTTCAGAGCATAATGGGCAACTGTTTTTGAATGTAACAACTTAAAAAAGTTATGAAAATGCACAATTTTAAAGTGTTTTGCTGTCTTGCTTATTAAATCCATTAGTTGCAAATAGCACTCCTTAGCATTTTTTTCCCCCCAAATATTGTTCTGGATTTACTTATTTTGCTTTTATCTAAGAATATTTACTTGTGACAATGATTTAGTTTTAGTTTTATATATTTCTAAAATGTTCATTTCCTCACATTTATTTTCAGATTTATTTATTTTTTTTTCTCCATGATTTTTTTTAAAATATTGGTGGAATTTCAATAAAAATTTTGAAATTGTTTTTGAATAATCCTTACAAGGAAGTTGATGATATTTATTTAGAATAGCAGAAAAGAACCTAGAAGAATATTTAAATGTTTAATGAATCAAAATGAAAAACAAATATACATTACATGTTTTGGGGGAAGAAAAGTGTAGAAAAAATATGAATACATTTTGCCAAGAGCAGAAAACTAAACTAACTGTTGCCATACAAAATATAATACAAGAAATTTATAAATGAGGAAAATAATCTCAATACAGCTCTTCCTCTTGATTGGATTCCTCTTCGTCCTACACTCTCTGTTTTAGCGTTGCCGTCTTGTTCACACTCTTTGTAAGCATGTGAACAGAGTTCAGACTAGGGATGTAACAAATAGTGATTTGGCCAAATACTGAATATTTGGCCAAATTTCAAGTCAAATATGAAATTTTTAAAAGCATTTCTCTTTTGTGATTGAAAATGAAATATATTTCTAATGAGAAAAAAATTAATATTAAATTAAATCCAGTTTTTATTATTTGTATATTTAAAAAAATGTTCATATATATTTGTAATATTTTAAATACCTTATTTCGAATAATAAGAAATGAGAAACTCCCTTCATTTTGTGATTGCTTCAAAGGAATAAAAGAGTGAATCATAGTAGGACATGACATTGACAAACACAGAAGAAAATTGAAAGGATTGATTAAAATTACTAGAAGTAAATTCCTATTTTGATAAAGAACTTCTAATGTAAAAAAACTCCGAAAAAATTTCCCCAGTTTCACAAATTTAGCAAGAAAATAGCTTTCAGCACCTGCTAGCGATATATATAGTAACCGTTTTTCTCTGACGCTGGTGATATATATGATACCATATGGAACATACTTCTGTAAATTATATGCAACATTACTAAATATTCTTATGTCTTATGCAATTTAAAATTGCATTATTCGTAGATTTTTTATAATAAATTTACCAGACTATAATTCTGCAACATTCTTTATTTCCTTATTTATTATGGAATATTCTTATATATTTAAAACAACATTTTTTAAAAACATTTTATCCTGAATTTATTGTGCCGGATATCTTTGTTTAGCAATCGACCAGGCAGAATATTTGGAAAAGGACCGAATAGGCCTCGTACTTAATATTAACTACATCCGTGGTTGGTATTGTATGTGTATGAAACCCAACAAAACAGACTCTCCTGATCATGCTGAAAAATTATTGTTCTTGCATCATAATTTTAGGCTTTGCAATGATAAATTATATGCAATTTTAATAAATACACCTATGCAATTTAAAATTGGATAAATGCTAGGAAAATTTTTGATAATATATGTACTGAAATATGTACTAATATATGTGTCCCGAATATATTCGGCCGAATATCTGTGTACTATAGGCAGACAGCCGAATACCGAATAATTGCCGAATATTCGTTACATCCCTAGTTCAAATTTCATTGTACATATGCAAACGATAGCAACCTTTCCTCTGTCTTTTCACGCAGGAAAAAATGTCTCGATTCTATTTGTTTATTTTATTTTGAAGTTGAGTTTTTTTTGGTATTGTGCCCTGGTTATCCCCAAATATAGTTTGAGGAAGGACAATTAAGAGTTCACCTAGGATTTCCTGGGAAAAAAACATTTTGTAACCACTACTCTTCCTTAGCGGCATTACACATCGACAGATATTCTACTGTAGGCAGATTTGTTCTTTGACTGTCTTGTATGTCAGTGAGATAGGGTAATATTAGACTTAAATTTCTACTCGATAATTTGGTATTTTCAATAAATTTTTATAACATTTTGTATTTTAAATATGAGGAAACATCTATGATATCATTTAATTTGTCTTGTGAATTGTTATATATTCTGTATAAGCAAAAATATCCCTGAATGTATGAATGTATTTTATTTCACTATGAACCATCTTTTAATCATATCTTTTAAGAATTATGTGAAAAAATTTACATTGCACATACTGTCTGAGCATATTTCATTTCTGAGTTTCTTTTTTGATATTTTAGACAGCATCAGGAAAAATTAAATTTGTGGAAAGCTCTGATGATTATGGAAGCGGAATTCGGGAGCAGAGAAGGCTTGCTTGCTACATTTGAAGAAGCTTTGAAGCATAACAATAAAAATAAAAAAAAAAATTTGCTTACAGATGATGCGATTGTGGATCGATAATGAAAAAACAGAGGTAGATGATTAATTTCATTTGATGCTTTTTTTTATTTCCATTTTCAAACCAATGTAGAAAAAAATTTTTAAATCCAAATATGTTGACAGTGAGGAATAAAATTCTTTTTTTATGTGATTAATTTCTTTCAATTGATAGGTCTATTGTAAAATAGTAAAATCATTAAAATATTTATAGCAATAACTGTTAGATCATTATAAAAAATTAAAACTTATCATATTCCCATTAGTCAATATATCATTATGTACCCAAAGGATCAATTTATTCAATTATGAGATTGGTTTTCATTTTGTGACTACCTCCTTATTAATTCTGAAAATTTACTATAGATTATATAATCACTGTTTTATTCCAAATCATTTCTTCTGTCGGTAATCTTGCCTATTAATCAGCGTTCAAAGAACAGTAAATAGATGCGGTTATTAGCTGCTGTTTCTTGAATATTAATTTTAACTTGTCATTACAATTTTAAATGCACTTCAGTTTTAACAAAAATTATATGAAAATGAAAAAGCAATTTTTTGAAATAAAAAGTGTAATAAATTCTATAATTTCAGCCATTATTATACAGTGCATAAATATAATCATATGCAATCAGAAAACAGCTATAAATTTATATATAAAAAACCTTTATAAACCGAAAAACAATTTTGGTTCTTTTTAATTTTATTTTTTATTATCTGTTTCCGTGCGTTCCAATTGTTATATTCTATTTGAGTTTGTTGAAGGATTGGCAAGGCATGTGTAATTTGAAACGGTACTTTACTTTTATCTGAACATTGTATTAGCAAAATTGGATTTAGGGCAGTTTACATCTTAAGTCTAGTTTTGCTGGTTTCAATGTTGTTACTGTGTTTACATTATCTTTACAACATCTTTGGATTGGCAAAGTGTCATAGTTGTTGGTAAAAAAAAAAGAAAGATAACAGCTCTCGAAAAATTAATTGTACATTGTAATATATTATGTTCTGGAACTTCTGTTGGCTTTCCTGTAAAATGTTACGACAGTTACTTAAGATTCTTTATGTACAGATATAAACTCGTAGAATCTCAAAAAAGGTTATTTCATATCGGGAATTACTACCCGATATGTATTATTACAATACATTCTTAATTTGATAAAATATGCAGTATATAGATAACTATATTTCAGATATCCAGTATTTAAATAATATTGAATTTTCATGTATTTTAATCTCCCTCTTGCATTAAAGATTAAATAACTAGTCTACCTTAACTTGGAACATTAATCTTTCACCACTATCACATGTAACATCATTTTTAAAAACCTGCTGAAGTGCATGCAAATTGATCGTGTCATCTCTGTTAACTTTAGTAGGTTGAATAATTTCCCTCTGTGCATTAGTTCTGTTTTTAAAATTTATAGATAATTCAATTCAATGTCCCGAATCATCAATTTTGCTGAGGTTTTTATTATTGTAGTTGGTTAAATAATGCCAAAATCAAATGTTGTCTTATTTAGATTACTAATTATATCCACAAGTTTCAAAAAGGATTCAGTTTTTAATTTGTATTGATTCTTTTCAGGAGTTGGAAATCATTAAAGAAATAATTTTAAGGAAGTTTAAATCCCGAAAAGAAGTTTATCTCGTATTGTGTGAATATTATGTGAAACGGGGTGCGAAGGAGGAAGGAAGAAGTCTTAGAAAGAGGGTTAAAATATGTTCCTCCAAAAGAGCGTGAGTATGAATATTTTATAACACACACATGCACACTCATTTTATTTCAACATTGAAAAAAATTCCCCTATTTTCAATTCCACTTTCATTCTTTCAAAAATCATTGTTAAAATGTTTATTGCATTAAAAAGATTTTGGAGAACATGGAATTTATTATTTTTGTTTGTTTGTTTAGAGGTGTTTGTTAGAGAACTTCTTGCAGAAAGTTCTCAAATTTGAAAACATTTTCACACTTTTAAATTCCTTTTTTGTATTCTATTGCATTTTGAAGTTCTTTTTATTATTTTTATAATGCATAAATATGTAGTACAGTAACTTGTGAAGTATTCAAGATGGTTTATTTCCCCTGTAATTTAAACACTTCATAGTATTAGATTTGATCATTTTGTTTACTTATTTTCATCATAATATTGAAGTTCATGTATTAACTTTTTAATTAGGCGATTTATCAATTGTTTTAGCAGCATGAAAAAAAAGAGATTTTTGTTTTCATCTTAAAAATTCTATAAAACAATGCCCACAAAATTTGAATTCTTTTTTCAATACTTTTCTGGATACTTTTTTTTCAATAAGTTATTTTCTGCTGTTTCTCTTAATGACCTATTTTATTAATGAATCCCTGATTGCAGAAATCGCATGATTCTTGGCGGGCGCGGGGGGGGGGGGGGGGGGGGTGGGGGGGTCTGAGGGGGAATTTATATAATGAGTGAAGAAATGGCAAGAGTCAATTTAAATTGCATTATAGGTATATAGAATATACCAGGTAAAAAAAATTAATCATTGCTTTATAAAATAAATCAGTTTTTAAATAATTTATTTAAAAAATAGTTCCTACTATTTTAATATTATTGACTTATATAGTTTCTGCAGTAACCAACTGAAATACTATCCCATCTTTTTTTCAGAAGTCCTTTTTTTTCCCCCCTTTATTTAAAAATTCTTAGTAATTTAAGGTTCAAACGAATATCTAAATTTAAGAAGAAAGAGAGAAAAGAAAACTCTTGTATTTTAAATCATCATCACATAAATTATTTTTTATGTATATGTTTATTCATTTGCAGTCTTACTCCTTCACAAATCCGTAAGCCTGTTATAAGAGAAGAAGAGCTTACTTTGCTAGTAAAACAAAAAAGGTTACGCAGATGTCTTACAAATATGGACATAA
The DNA here is from genome assembly GCA_013235015.1 of Araneus ventricosus. Classification (NCBI taxonomy): domain Eukaryota; kingdom Metazoa; phylum Arthropoda; class Arachnida; order Araneae; family Araneidae; genus Araneus; species Araneus ventricosus. The sequence goes on from BGPR01009026.1 coordinate 9,261, forward strand.
TATAAATAATCAAATACGACCACAATATTGGAAGTAATTTAAATATGAGTGAGCACGATGAGTTCAAGGTTTACGCGGTTTGGTTTCTCGCTAATCGAAAACATGAGCTAGACTGTCATTCATGTCTTTTAATTTTCATATTGAATGTTAAAATATTCTTGCAATTTTCACTTACTTCATTATAGTTTTTTTTTTTTCATCAGAATTAAAATTTCTAGATGCTTCCTGTGTTGTTAAATTGAGTAAGAAAATACCAAATGTTTTCAGTATTTATCTTTTGGCCAATTAATTGTTGAGTATACTTGAAAAGTGTTGCAGTGCATAAGCTGTTCATGATAAAATTTTATTTGTCTTTAATTTATAACCAAGAAAAAAAAGTGTTAGCATTTCAAATTAGAAGCAAGCAAAACTTAAGTACAAAGTTAAACAGATACTTGTAAATCCTAAGGATTTAATGTATTTATTTAAAGTGTCCTTTACAAACTTCCGTAGAGGCAAGGCATGGAGAGTGTTTTTTTTTTCTCCGTCAAAATATAATTTTTTAAGTATACAACTCGAGACAAAATTTAGCATTATAGTTTTCAAATTATTAAGCTTCACTGAGAACTAGATTATTGAAATATTAATGTTCAATAATCAGTCTTTTAACTAAAATTCTTTATAAAATTGCATTGGGAATACATTCATTCTGTAGGTTTTATGCGAGTGAAGGGTTGTATTGTAAAAACGCTTTTAGGATAATAATTAAATCGTGAAGTCTTTATTGTTTTGTTTTATATTTTACTCCATTTTAATGTATTATATTAAAAATAATGTTGCTAATATTGTTGAGTTCATTGACAAACATTAAATTAAACCATTATACATTCCAAAAGGGAGAATATAATAAATTCAAAAATTTTCTAAATTGTTTGTAGTAAATGCTTTTATAAAGTTTGAATTTCCTTAGTTAAAAATATATTAATACTTTCTTTCAGATCCAGATATACTGAAAACTTTTGAAAATCTCGAACAGAAATATGGAGCCTGAACTTCTGAAGGACTTAAAGTCAGTCTGTACTCAAGTTCTGAAATCTCAGGGAATGGAGCAGCGTTCCAATAGCTTGCTTTAATATATCCGGTGATATGTAAATGGAATCTCAATAAATTTTGTATGTTTGTAGATTCTTATATTATTCAACTTGCCTAGAATGATGTCTTTGGAGCATGCATATAAACTCGTATTTATATTATTGCATTAGCCTAAAAAAGAAAGGGAGAGGATATGTCATATAGGACTATATACATTTATATATTTCTTTTTTACATTTGTGCATCATTTTTACATGTTAAGGCAATAGTTCACTCATCACCCAGTCATCCTAATTTCAGGTCAATTACATTTCACTTCCTTGCCTAAGCCAATTAAGCTTTTTAAATGATTTTCTGCCGTATTTGTAGTTAGTAGTAAGAAGAAATTAGGAATCAAATTTTATTTTACACTTATCTTCCTATTTTAAATGTAATTTTAAAGAATTTTATTGAAATTTAGCCTTTAAATTAATTTTGGTTGTTAACAGGTTAAGATATGTCTTAGTTGTACCAATTCTTAAACAAAAATGTGTCCAAATTCCTATAATGCTAAGTAAAGGTACCACCAGAATCATTAATGCCTTCAAGAGAAATTTAAATTCTTCATTTCTAATAGTCAAAAGTCAATCAACAACCAGCCATGGAAAAACTTTGGATGCATTTTTGTTGGATATCTATAAATTGTTTATGCTAAAATTTAAATTGCCTTCAACTTATTATATTTTTAAATAATAAAGGCATAAATACATGCAAGTGTTTTGAATTTACAAAGCTTAAATCTGTTTTCTTACAAATGATTTTCAAATACATAAAATAATATACACAAAGAAATTCATAAAGTTTTAATAAGACAAACTTCTCATAGCTGAGAGCATTTCAATAAAAGTGCGAAATTTGAATAGATGTCATCTTTCAGATGTATAAACACGCCTATCAAATTTTGTTTATCTAGCACAACTCTTTCTTGGTGTTGGGATTTTTTCCCCGTCAGTGTACATAATGTAATATATACAGAGAAATTCATAAAAATTTAATAAAATTAATTCATAGCCGAAAGCATTTGAATGAGTGTGAATTCAATCCTGTGTTTCTATGGATGAGGTAGACCCCCCCCCCTGTTAACTGTATTTTGTGTACTTATATTATTGAAAGCTTTTTGTAAATCTGATTAGTTGAATTATGCTTAGAGAATACTCCATTTCTGAAATCTTAAATGGTATTGGTTATAGTTTTAAATGATACTATAATTGAAATCAATTTGAATGAAACTGAGTTTTCATCTCTTGTAAATCGAATGAAAATGCAGAGCTAAGTTACTCTGAAAGCAATCCAACAACAAAAAAAAATGTAGGCGCTGACGTACTTGATAATCTGTTCCCAATTTTCTCATTAAAATTACCCTCTCTCAATGAGCTAGACTTCAATTTTTGCATAGAAAATTTATAACAGTTGCTGATAACCTGGCATTGCTTGGGATCCACATTTTCTCATATGCCTGCCTCCGTTTTTTCCCCTACAAATACTGTCACTACCCTTCCTAAATAAACGTAATCTCCTTTGAATCCTTTCTTGTTGAATAAAAGCTTTCAATTTTACTAGATTTTTATTACATTATGGCAGTATGACTTGAATAAAAATGCGAGAAGTATGGAGAAAGAAAATTTATTCTAAACTTTTAAACAATTATAATATGCCGAATTTTTCCTTCAATGTGGATTAAAAAGTTAAGCTTTAAAAAAATCTTCAGAAATGTAAAATCTTGATAAAATAATGTGTTGCAATATGAAACATCAGAAGACAAAAAAAAAATATAGAAAACGATTTTTCCCCTGGGTGGAATTATGTTCTGTTTTGCAAAAGAAAAAATCAAACAAAATAAAAAATGCAACCAACTTCTAATAATACAGCTCAAAAAGAATAATATATGAAGAGAAATGAATAAAAAATCATAAAAAATAATAATAACACTCAAAAATAACAATATGTAAAAAGAGTCATACATAAAAAAAAATGCAATAACTGATAAATTAAACACCGGAAACATAACTTTTCTTCTTGTGTGCATATGAATAATAATAGAGAAAAAGAAAACATTCAATTATCACTTTAAAAATAATTAAATTCAAATTTTGAAAAAGTTTTTGTGCTAATCTTCACTGTGCCAAATTTGGTTCTGGTAAGTCAAATGGTCGGGACATGCAAAAAGAACAAAAAAAGCAGACACCTATACGCTTAAATAATTGGTCTTATATATATATAGATAGATAGAACAATTCTCAGAATTATGTTCAGTCATAAATATCTGATAAAATTAAATTTTTCAAAAATTACCTCCTGCATAGTGAAAATACGAATTCATGAATATATAATTTATAATGAAAAAATTCAGTAATAATTCTGCATGTCTTGAGCTTTTATTGTTACAGGGATGAGATTTTTCCGCTTTTTGGTGGATTTCCGCTTTTTTGTTATTTTGGAGAAATTCCGCTTTTTTTTCTCGCAAAATTTCCTCCCCCCTCGGATTTCCGATCCCCCCCCCGCAGAAATTTGCTTTTTATTCAGAAAATTCCGCTTTTACACAAAGAAAAAGAAACCTTCCTATCTTCCGTTTTAAATTCTGGGAAAATATGATCGACCGTGCAGCTTAACTCCACCGGCTAGGAAACTAGTTGATTCATCTTCTACTGACGAATGAACATTATATCAGCAAACTCTACAAGGATGATCATTCCAACATTCAGTGCCATTCAAAGTATTAAGTACCACCTTTTTGCAGGAAACAAAACCTCTGTAGCAAATTTTGCAAAAAAAAAGATTTTTTTTGAACTTGTTTATTAACTTTTAATGTGAATGATTTAATAATAATTTAATATTCTTTTTCTTATTTATATGTACTGAATTATAAATAATTAAGTTATTAATTATTATAGTGTAATATTTCCATTATGCTGCATGTTCTGATGTTTCACTTCTTTCGCGTGTAAATTATGGTACAATTTTTTTCTCTCTTTCGATTTCAGTCTTTTTCCTTTTTTGCCAATCTCATCCCTGCCGTTAGCATGATGAGTCATTTTCAAATTGATAGGTAATGTTGGAATCTTTATTTTTTTTAACTATCAATAAACAGCTGCTTGTAGTATTTATGTTATGTTCCTCTAGAAATCATGGTATACTCATTTCATGCTTATTTGGTTCTTTTATTATGTTGCCACAAAAAAGGAATGATTATGCATCTCGGTACACCTGCTTTTTTCTTACTTGTTTATTGATTACTAGTAAATCTGTGAACAGTAGACCTCGTCTCTCCCACCCCCTCGAAAATATTGTTTTCAGACACAAAGGACATCATTATTTTTCTCTCGAGTAGGCACTTCTGTGCAGTCATACAATCTTAAAACAATCAATGTGCAATATTACACACCTATGTGCAAATTTTACTTCTGCAATTTAAAAATCAAATGCATTAAATTATTAATAAAGTTGCATAAAAATGGTTTGGAACAAATTTGTAGAAACGTTAATGCTCAAAAATGGAAATAGTTTTTAAATATTTATAAGATGAGCTGTTTGGCAAGAATGAGAAAAAAAAACCTTCAAGAAAAGAGAAAAACAAGATTAGATTGAACTAAACAGGATAAAGAAACTCTCAACAGAGAACTATGATCGTATCTCTTTTTTTCCAATGCAAATTATTACACAAATCATTGCTTTCATCAGTATTAGCAAAATTACAATTAAATATCTGTTTTTATCAGTATTAAAAAATTACAATTAAATGTCTCACTTTTAGCAAAATAATTCAGATGTTTTAATTGTGCCAAATCATTGAAACCAATTTAATGACCGTCGTCTTGAAATGGAATCAAAGAATAAAAATTCTTATACATACATAATTTTTTATGACCTCAAGAAAATCAAGTGACGTGTTTGATCAGGATTGCGCAACAAGTTTATAGACAAAAGAAATGTTGAAGGTTGAATTCAACATTGTGCCACAAACACAATTCAAACTATTTTAGTTAGAAAAACACTAAAGATTTTAGCATCACAGCACAGATACTTTTTCCATCTTCTAAAGATTCCTTCATCCAATAAAATTTTTCCTTAAACGTTTGTTTCTCATTTAATCATATATCAATCAATTCTACTTACCTGAATTCTGATATGAAGGACGCATAATTTTTATAATCAATTTAATTTAAGCCGTAGAGAAACATAGTAGTTGGAAAATCTCTAAGTTTTGGCATTGCAGCAGGACACTTTTTTTCCAGCTTCTATAATTGCATTTTTTTGAAGTTCTTTCACCTGTATTTTCTATCATTATTTGTATTTCTTGAGTCTTTTAAAATAATCCTAATCTCCTGAATACAAAGAAAAATTCTATCTCTGGTTATTTTAAATTAATTTCTGTATCTCTCTGAATTATATAATATATTCTATAATTTTATTTAATCTACTCCTTTATATCTGTATCCTTGGTTATCATACTACAGCCTGAATTATGTACTGTAATTTCAGAATTTAAATTCTCATTCAAGTACAAAATAAGCTGAATGCAAGAGAAACATTCTTATGAAATACTAGCAGTATGTGCACGGCGTTGCCCGTGGAATCAGGACTTCAATAAAATGAAGGGAAAAAAAAAAAAAAAAAAAAAAAAACCACCCACAATGACATGACACATTTCTGAAAACAAAACATAAGATACACATTATTGATTTTCCTGCTTATTTTTCTTCGCAATAATAGCATTTCAATTGTAGAAAAACAATACAGAGAATGTTAATCAGAAACAATATTAAAAAATTGCAAGATGAAAATGATTATTATTTGATTTGAAAAAGGGTTTTTTGGGGATTTTCAGCTACAAGGCTATTATCCCCTATTCATTCCAAAATTCTTTTCAATCCATAATAAAAAAATGAAAATTCCATCAAAAGATGGGCTAAATTATTGCCGATCTGATTCAGTCAAGAGGGAAAAAATATGGCGCCCTCCTAGAAAGGCCTCCATATTCTTTTTCAATGATTATTATACAGCAAGTAAAATATGCGAGACATAAACACGTTAAGACACTGCCACAAAAATAATAATCGAAGTCATTGAGTTGAAGGTTATGACGTATCCTGCGCTCTGAACCGTCATACAATGAAATTGCAACAATGTATGTTGGGAAGTCCAGAGAAACTTCCGCAGGAGAATAATCGCTAGAGAAAAAATATTTTTCAACTGACCAGGAAAAAATTAATTAAAAAAAAACCTTGAAAAGATATTTTAACCGTCCTTGTTTTAAATCCGACAGAACAGTTCCAGTTATAAGCTGAACAAAATTGAAAATAATAGTGTTATTAGAACGTTGAATGCAGCAAATTTAAAAACAAAAATAAAATTTCGATTTTCAAAACCGACTATTTTTTAAAAAAATTTCTCAAAATTCAGTAAATTATGTTTGAAGCTCGAAAAAAACTTCATTAGAACGAAAATTGTTTGCTCTATCAGAAGACGCATTGATTGTTTTCCAACGATCATTAGAAAATATACTACAACCGTAAACGTGCCAAAAATGACACAAAACAACACAAAACATTAAATAAAAAATTTTATAGATTAAATTTTAAAATTACGGCTTCGAGATGCATTGAGTCACCATTAAGACTGCCTGTGTGCCAAATTTTAAGGCTGTAAGTGCGATACATTCGTCTGGACATCGCGCGCAATCACGCACGCACACAAACATTGCCTTTTATAAGTATAGATAACAGTACATCAGAAAGAAAAAATTTACAAAGGATTGCTTGATTTTGAAAAGCTTTTTCAAATAATTATTTCGTATTTGTTGAAATCGGCGCCAATTCTTTAATCGACTGCCAATGTAAATGACAAAAGCTAATAATAAAACAATCATTAGTGACATTGGCATTCTTTCCCAGTGAACAACAGTGACAGAAGCAACAGTGAACAACAGCGACTCCATTTCAAAGATCTTTAAAACGAGTCTATCTCCGTAAAAATCAGACATAATTTTGGATACAACAACAAAACCAGCTGATTTTCATTAATTTATTCAGACAAGAAGTTTGACTACTTCATTGAACTTGATATAATATAAAAGTTTTCCATTTTGGCAGTTTCAATTATATATTTGCTCCTACACAAAATTTGAAATAGACGGCAAATCTCTAAAAAAAAATCATAACTTCTAAATTTAAGAAAGTAAAAAATCCAGAACTCAGTGAATCCCCTGCAGTAATTCGAATAAATCAAAATTAATAAATTTTAATAACAAATTATTAATTTATTTAATTTAGTAATTAATCGAAAAATAAAAATTAATTAAATAATAATAATTAATTATAAACCATATTTGTAACCTTCATATAAACCATATTTGTTAGCTTTATTTACTTTCATTAAATGGGGAGCTTCTGAAGACAGGTTTTAATTGAACGTTTGGAGCACAGCATAGATAACAGTAATAAGTTTCTGCTTGATCCTTTACTGTCTTCACAATAAGATTTCTACCATATCTGTTTTTAAATTTCATCACAATTGTCGCATTTGATCGCGGTTTTACTGAAGTGCATTCGATACAAAATGATACAAATAATTTTCCAGCACCATAATAAATTATACATAATGATTGCGAAAAACTGCACATTTCAGTAAATGTAATTTTCGAATTCAGGAAATTTTGAATGTACGCTGTATATGCTCAGAATTAATGTGAAACAAAGATAACTAAATATAAACTTACGATGTCGAAAATTCTGCTAATTTCAATAACAATGTAACAAAAGCCTGTCGAAAATAAACTGATAATTGCAACTTCAATGGTATTCACTAATAGTTTTTTTATTTTGAGACGCAATAATGCACGGTTGTTATAATTCATTTTTCGCCTGCTGAGAGGAATTTTTCTCTAGAGTGGTCCTCGGGTCCCAAACGAAGCAAAATGCTACTACTATGTTGGTTAAGTGATAATCCCTGCGAAAAAGAAAAAAATGTACATATTTCATCCATAAGTGATAAAATAATAATAATATTTAGATTTTTTCAGCTACTGAAGCACAACTCAAATACCTCATTTGAATTTTTTAAAATTTAACTAAAAACACTGCAGAAATTCAGTCATAATTAAAAATCCTTCTTTTTCTTTGGAAACACCTTTTTATGCAAGGTAAGTGCAGCACCTTTCATATAGTGAATTTTATTTATTAATATCACCTCTTCGCACTAAAGAAGCGTTTTTAAGATCATAAAGGTCACAATAAACAAAGGAATGCTTATATCATCTATACTTATAAAAGTCAATGTTTGTGTGTATGCGATGTCCAGACGAATCTATCGCACTTACAGCCATGAAATTTGGCACATGGGTAGTCGTAATGGTGACTCAATGCACCTCTAAGCCAGAATTTTAAAATTTAATCTAGAAAATTTTTTATTTAATATTTTGTGTTGTTTTGGGTGATTTTTCGAACTAATTTCTCAATAGAATGATTTAGGATAATTGTACGAAACAAATAGATACGCCATCGGAAAGAGCACACGTTTTCCGTTCTAATGAAGTTAGTTTCGAATTATCTAACGTAATTTACTGAATTTTGGGAGTTTTTTTTTTTTAAAAATAGTCACTTTTCAAAAATAAAATTTTCCGGAATTCTTAAAACTCTTGCATCCGATGTGCTAATAAAGATATCATTTTCAAAATTTTCTTGGTAGTAAATCAATTATTTTTCTCTGATTTAAAAGAAGAACGGTTAAAATATTTTATTTCTCCGATTTTAAATTTATTTATTTCTTGATGGGATCAGAGAATTTTTGTCGAATGCCGACTGTGAAGAAGCACGCCGTTTCGCCCTGGCTACGCCATCTGGCGGAAAAAAAAACGGCCGTGATTTATTCCCTTCCTGCGCTGGACGCAGTCGTAAAGCAAGCAATACCAGAACGTTCTGACTTGAAATAGTTAAATTATGAAATGCCAATGCTGAATTAAAGCAAATTTTATAGATATATATTTTTTTATTTTTGATTAAAAGTAAACATTGTACCTCACACACTGTACCTCAAAGCATGATTATAATAAAGTTGTGAAAGTATGTTTTTTTAAAAAAAATTAAGTCAATTTCGTTATGAAAGAACGAAGTAATGTCAAAGTAAAATTCTGACAATGATATGACATCGAGAAGAAAAATAAGTGGAAAAATCAATAATGTGTATCTTTTGTTTTGAGTTTGTTTTACAAAACTTTTTCGTGTCATTGTGGGCTTTTCGTTCTTTTTTTTCATTTTGTTGAAGTCCTTATTCCACGGGCAACGCCGTGCGTGTACTGCTAGTATTTTATATGCATAGCTTTCGTATATTTCAAATGGTACAGAAATAATAAATTTCTCACTGCTTATGAATCGTTCAAATTGTTTATTTTCATACTAGCAGAGCACCCGGCGTTGATCGGTCTTCTCCAGGTCAAACTATTTTGCAAGAGAGGAAACTGAAAATATTTTAGAAATAGCAAAATGTTTATTAATGTTGCTTTATTGTGGGAATATTTTTCAAATTGTTTTCATGAAATAATTCATAAATTAATGGTACAAAATGTTTATTTCAATGATCATATATAGTATTTATTTTTTACATATTATTCAGTATTAAATTCATTTCTAGCATTGAAAGCCAATGTTCTGGAGCATCTTATTATTTTAGAAACCCAGGTCATAAAACTCACATGCTTATTGGTCCATTTGTTCAATACCTTTCAATGACTCACCTATACCAAACACAGAAGAGTGCGAGATAAGGCCCATTTCTCAATACAGTATTTTTTTTAAAAAATTTATTGTTGTTGCGGATCAATGTGGAAGTCATTTTTCAACTAAAATTAGAACAATTAAAATGTTTAAATCAACTTAACACCTTAACTGTGTAGTTTTCCATATTATCTAATTAGACAATTCCACTACAGTTTGGGGAATGCGTTGTCATATTGATTCAACTAAAAGTGCATGGCGCACTTGAGATGTTGCTGAGTTACCGGTCATTTTTGAGTCGAATGATAACTTGCGTCAATGATATAATTTTTATTTATAAGTTTAAGAATGCCGTAATTCTGTGCTCGAATAGAGTTCGGGTATCACAACTAAGGAATTCAAAATTAAAATATAATTTTAAAACAAAATCACTCTTTACAAATTTCCTAGGAAATACAAGGTGCGTTCGAAAAGTTCGGTGAATGGTCTCATAAAGTAAAGGAAACAATGTATACAAACAAAATACCTTTACTGGCATTCAAAGTAATCACCATTAGCTACTATACACTTTTGACATCGGTTGTACAGCTGCTGGAAACTGTCAGCAGACGCTTCTTTCGGTATCGCTCGAAGCACCGTTGCTGGATCTGCTCAATGTCGGAAAAGCGTAGACCTTTCTCTTACGCTTTTGCAAATGTTCGTGAATAATGTTGCTCACACTGTCTAGGCTTATCTTCAATTCTTCTGCTATCATTCTCAAAGACAGCCGTCGATCATCCGCAAGCATCCATTGCACTCGTTCGATGTTGTCTGGAGTTGTGCTTGTTGGTGGTCAACCCGAACGTGGCTCATCTTTCCGTCTCTAAAGCGTTTAAACCACTCAAAAACACACTTTTTACTCACTGCGTCCACACCGTACACTTTCACTAACATTTCGTGTGTCGCCGTTTTGCCTAATTTCAAGCAAAACTTGATGTTCACGCGTTGCTCCATTTTGCAGTGACGCGCCTTCTCACACTGACTCGTTAAATTGGTCGTAGCGAGCACTTCCGCTTAACTATCGTGATTTGGACGCTAGGGGGCACTAGTTGCCATGTGTCTTAATGCGTCTGCGTGAGGGCAGCATCGGAACCAGCGCGGTTATTCTACTATGGGACCATTCACCGAACTTTTCTAACACACCTTGTATTTTCAATATGTGCAAGGAAAAGCTGTTGGGACTTATCACGGTCCGCGCAGCATTTCTTCGAGCAATAATTAACTCATTCTTTTTTCACATAGTGCTTTTCTTAGAACTTCAAGTCCAGTTAGGGTCTTTTCTGTCCACTGTCAACAGATTCCAGTTTCTTACTACTAAAAAACCGTGAAGGATAGTAAGATTTTACTGATTGAAAGTGGTTGACCTGCTTTGTTTTGAAGTTTTCAAAGACAACGACGTCCATAAAAATAATAGTGATTATGCAACCCTCAAAAATCAATCATTCAAATTGCAATATATACATAATTTATTGCACAAAATCGGGAAAAGACTGAGAAAATACAATCGTACACGTAAAAAAAATTGCTGTTGTGGGGGGCAACTGGTGAGGTTTGGCTCCATTATACCCAAGAACGTGAATCTGTTCTCATATTGAGTAAACATTCATATTTTTAACTTTAATTCACATTTATACTGAAGTGTATCTCTAACATATTAACATGAATAGTGTATATAGAATATTTTTCATCAGGTAACACAATTTATTATTTTTTAATTTTATGTATTTGTTTTGATCTGCATTTTAATAAAAAATATGGTAAAATTAAGATTTTTAATTGCTCGTAAAACAGTGAATAACGTAATGAGGGAAATTCAAACCTTGAATCTTGCTAATGTGTTCTGTAACACAAATGTGTAATGTTGAATGTATATGCCATACTACGTTCAACCCCCCCGACAATTGCGTATTAGAAGAGTGAACAAATTAATGTGTAATTAATTTAAAATTTTTTTAGCAGTTCTGTATTAATTGTAATTTAATTCAATTATACAATATTGTTACAAAAGTCTTACTGTGGGTGTATGGTGTAGACAGTCCAACACGCAAGATAATGGAGAATGAAGGTTTATTTACGAATATGCAAGAAAACACGTAGCATAGGTACAGGAAAAAATAGTTCTTGCACAGATTACCAATGTAAACAGACAACAATTCACAGGTAATAACAGTTCAGCACTTTGGTATTTAACAACACAAACAGTCAGCAAATAACTAGTAACGACAATAACTGCACTTTCAATAGCGCTCAGCTCCCAGCTTCCTAGCTCGCACTGCGGACGAAACTCTAAAGTCGTTCCCAATGGATCAACGTTACTACAGCTCGGCGTCTAACAGCTTACCAGCTCGCACAGCGGATAGAACTCCAAAGACGTTCGCGCTCCAAGGCGATCCCAGTCGACCAACACACCAACACCGTCATCCAAGCGTTCTCCTTATATAGTCTCCCGCGGCAGGCCGTGACGTCACATGGAATCTTCTAGTACATTCAAGCGTATCTCCTCTGCTAATAGAGATATCGAGAAGATTCCAGCATCTTTGAGATCCCATATTTCGTCGCCAAGGTCAGGGGTCCAGACGTGGCGTCGGGGTTCAAATGATTACAACACACCGACAATTACTCTGAATCAGAAGGCATCGTGGTGGGACACAAGAAGGTATTTCAGCGTTAACGAGTTCTTTTATTAAAATGCTTCAAAACTGTAAATTAGATTTAACACTTAAAAATAGGTTAAGGTATCCGACTGTATTCGGAGCCATTTTTTTGAAAAATAACTTATATATATATATTAATGTTATTTTTCAACTGCATGTGTTTTAAAACTATGAAAATATTGTAAAATTAGGCTTTCAAAATAATATTTTTTTAAAAAAACTGAAAAATTTGAAGAAAAATGACTAACATATTTGCCTTACGCTAACAGTCATACACAAAGTCATATTCTAAATATTCATAAATCATTCTAGGAGCACATTTTTATGACAGATATCTGTGTTATGCTCTAAAATATTTATTGTACTTCAAAATAGTTTTGAGATATAGCTGAACATAGTTACTGAACTGGAAATTTTTCATAAAACATGCTTTTCGTTTATATTTAAGCACTTAAAAATAATACTTGATTTTAAAATTGACCTTAGTGTTTAGAGGAAAACATCAAGCATATTACAGAAAACAATCTCAGAAAATTTCATATCAATACTTGAATAACTTTTTGAGAAATCTTTGTTACGGTCGACAATTTTCCTCAAAAAATATCATTTCTCAGGAAACGCATTTAAAGTTTTCATGCAACATAAAATAATGCTTACAGCTCGGTAATAAAACAGCTGTAACTCCTTTTGTAATTCACGTAGAGTAAAAAGTGAGAGAGTTTTAGAAAGCTGATTAAACAGGCTAAAAAATTAAGTCATAAAATTTGTTTTGATAATTTCATCAAAAACGACGATTTTAAACCAGTCGTATACCTTAAAACAAGATTAAACCTAGATGCAGTAAATACAACGTGATGAAGTAGACACAGACATCGCAACTGCATGAACACAGCTCCAACGCGACTGGAATACATGCACAAGCCAGACTCAACGAAACTGCTTCACAGTTCGATTTGCTCAGTTATATAATGCTGCCAGAGATCAGTTCCGCAGTTACGAGTGCAGACGTCAGGAGTCGCCACATTGCTTCTTCTTCTTCTTGATTACGAGACACCTCGCCCCTGGTCCCGGAGACAAGTCCATTGTCAAGATAGTGCTGAGGGCCCGTGAGATGTTCTCGTACTATTTTTTCTTTATATATATACATATATACACTTTCTCGTACATCAGTCGCCACATGGCTACTGTCCGTCATCCCATACTTATCCCTGTAAAACTCTCTTCCCAACCATAAGACTCACATTGCTGGGAAGCGACTTGCCATATTTGTAACATTATACACACACACACACACACACACATATATATATATAAATATCATGAAAGTCAAAAAATATTAAAATAATATATTTAATAATAATAATAATAATATATTAGAAAAATATATTTTTCTACTTTATTTTATCTTCCCCTTTTATATATATATTCCACTTTCGGCTTTTTCTTACCGCAGATTGTTTTCTTGACATTTTGTTTTTTGAATGTTTATTTTGTACATGTTGCTTTTAAATTTCTGCTATGTTTGTTTCGTATTTGTTATATATATTTTATAATCGGATATGTCAACGTAAATATTTAATTTTTGTTAAATTTTCTTTAAAATATTAAAATTATTTCATTTATCCTTTAATTCAAGATAACATTCTGAATGAATGGCTGATTTAGTGTATTCAAACTATTTTTTTGGACAAAATTTCAGCCGAATACAACTTTAAATATTGTGGAACATTTGGATTTAAATCGTTGTTTTTCGAATATTTTTCAAAAGTAATGCATAGATTAAGTACTTATACGCAACATCAAAAATATAATTGATCCTCTCTACAAATTTTTCTTTCTGTTTTGAGAGCGAAAGGTCACTTTATATATTTGGCTCATTCGAAGTTTAAAAATGTATCTCGAGTTGCTGGCGAAGTCTGACGGGAGTAACCCTAAATGCCATCGGTAGCGATCGCTCCAATCGACGCAAAATGCAAGATATGGCCGCTCCTCGCAAACCACAACGCCATCCTCTACATTCACCTCAATCCCCGTCTTCACCTCTTTCTCCCTCCTCCTGCTCCTTTCATCTAGAGCGAGAGAGACTCATCCCCTCAGCGCATATCTACGCGGATCTAATTTACACAATTATGGCCCGGTAGTCTAAATGGATATCCAGACAAGTTGAATATCCAAACTTTCGAGCTCACCGCACGAATTCTCACCGGTTTCTCGCATTGACGACCGTTTCTGGCGTGGTGCGCTCGTGAATTCCGGCTTACAGTTATTATTTCAGAATTCTATGCCTTTTTCTTTCACGTCAAGTAAAGTTATACTTTTCATATTCGAAATTTGTACTCCTTTCTTCTTATTGTGTATTTAAATTTAAAGAGAAAAAACCAAACCGAAATTAATTACCTAACTGGTTGGAATTAAACTGTGGCGCACCGTGCTACGCCATCTTACTGTGATGTATATTAGCCAATATCCGCCTCCGGACATTGGGATTTCCTTTTGTCTAGTGGTTAGGATTTTCGGCTCGTAACCCAAAGGTCCTCAGTTCTATCCCGCCGCCAAAAATCCTTAAACGGAAGATAATACTAATTAACATGAGGTTTCGGAGGTAGAGAATCGCAGAATCCAAGTACTCCGTCAAAGAAATTGTCATTCGCCTTCGGAAATCTCTCATTATAATGCATTTAGTTTTCTTTCAACTGTAAAAAATTAGGAAAAACATGATTATATAAAAATTTTAAATAGCTTTCTGTTGATTGAAGAAAAAACCTTTGTTTTCATAAATGCTGGTAAAATTAATACTGGCCTATTGATGGTGAAGTAAGCCGGATACATGCTGAGAGGAAGTTGCAAGGTCGTCATATGCTCGCTGCGCCCTCTGAGATCAGTACACGTTACTAAACGCTTTGTATGCATTCATAAAATGTATAAGTTTAGTTCAGTTGCGCAATTGCTATGAAATTTTAAAATGTTTATGATACGCAAATTCATACTTTTATGTTTCAGAATTTCTATATTTATTTTACCAAACTTATTAAAAGCCGATTTTATTCAGGAGTAACAACTTTCCTAAATCTCTTTCCATTACAAAGATTTAGCGAATATTATACATTGTTAACATGTTTTATTGAGATTGTATGTTATAATAATACTTTAATTATAATTTTTTAAAATAAGTAGAATAATTCATAATCTATTTTAATTTAGAAATGCTGCTCTAAATAATTAATTCTATTTTATAATTTAAATTCCTAACTATACTAAATTATTACTAATATTATAATTTACTAATTTTATAATTACTAATATAATAATTATATTTTCCGACGCTATTTCCTATGTAAATTTAAAAGCTATATAAAATTCAATACCTCTGATTTAATGGTACAATGTTCTCTTCGAATCAACGGAATATCGTACAAGTGTCTCCGTTGTCTGTAAAAAATGTATTGCTTTTGATTTTGGGTTTTCAGATATCCAGTTGTCGTTGTTCCACTTACATGCTGTTGTGAGATTTCTGGTTTGTTTATTTTGTCTTTTTATTGCTGATGTTCTGTGTAGATCTCATGGCTTTCGTTTCCACAACCTGCTACAGTTCTTTTTTTTTCGTAAAAACCAATTTCCTTCTCCACCTACCTCTTTAGACTACCTATGTAAATTTAGGTTTCGTAGGCTGCTAATTTTTCATGAATCTTTCTAGCACATTTTCTACTCAGTTACTTAAAATAATACAATCTCAAAATATAGGAGTGCTGTTGGCATACTCTTTTTCCTACTTCTCAAAACATTTTTGCATTGATTTGGCTAATTTTTCTTCTAAATTAAAGCATATTTCAAATTCAATATCGATTGTTCTCAGTAACCTTGTAATTCCACTACCAAAAAATAAAGTCAAATTACCACAATTCAAGACTTAGACTTCAAAATGTGTTGCAACTTACCTTTCAGAAAAATCAATGAACGGAATCATTCAATTTACGAACACCTTATAATCCTCATTTTAAACAACAAGAACAGAAGCATATAAATATTCACCAGTATGATTTAAATGAAGGCGGATATCATAATACAGACCAGTAGCATTTAAATATACTCTTTCATAAAAATGATATACTATATAAACTTTGCACTCTGACTGTTCTTGTGTGGTTAAGCACTAGAAATATTTCGAGGCTACTTAGAACTAATTTTGATTAGAATGCTGTCTCAGAGTTTTGTTGTAGGTTTTATAATACGGTACAAATCAGAATGAAACATTACTGTCATCATCTAGTTCCTTTTTAACAAGTCGTGGGAAATTTTTTATTTTAATTAATTAAAAATGAAGCAAAATTTTGACGTTTTTCCATGAGTAGCTTCTGAAAATAATACAGCACAAAAATGAATTTTACACCCCGTTAGAATTAAAAAAAATTCTATTTTTAATGGTGCTAGTTCAGTTGTCATGCAATTTTTTCCTAATTTCACAAATTCTAAAAAATATTTTAAATATGATCTGCAACAATGCTTTTCATTGATGTAATAGAATTCAAAAGGTTTTCGTTGTTTACACAGATATTCAATCGAGTTTTTTTCCTACTGTTAAAAACTAGGCCATGAAGAGGGATGCTGTTAAATTTTTCTTTATTGAGAAGGTTTCGCTGTAAAACATATTTTCATCAGACTTCAATTGATTTATCCAGATGTAAGAACTAAAGAGATAAGAGAGCTACTCTAACATCCTATGTGAAGTAAAATACATAATAAATATTGTATTCATCGATTCGATTTTATAAATTACTAGCAGTACGCGCACGGCGTGTCCCGTGGAATCAGGACTTTAATAAAATGAAAAAAAAAAAAAAAAAAAACCGCCCACAATGATATGAAAAAGTTTTGTGAACAAAATCAAAACAAAAGATACACATTATTTGATTTTCCTGCTTATTTTTTTCGCGCTACAGTACAGCGTACGTTAATCCAAAACAATATTACAAAACTGGAACGTGAAAATGATTATTATACAGCAAGCAAAATATAAAATCGAATCCGAAAATAATGATCAAATTCATTCATTCAGGTGAAGGTCATGACGTATTCTGTGCGTCCGCCAATCAAAATTGGCAGCAGCGTTCCGAAGAAGTGCCGCGAGAGGAACTCGATCGAGAAAAATGACTCTCAACGTCCCAGAAAAAAATTAATTTATAAAAAACGGGAAAATATATTTTAACCGTTCTTGTTTTAAATCCGACAGAACCGTTCTAGTTATAAGCTGAAACAAATTGAGAATAATAGTGTTATTAGAAAGTCGGATGCAACAAATTTAAAAGCAAAAGTAACATTTCGATGCCAAAACTGGCTATTTTTTAAAAATTTCTCAAAATTCAGTAAATTACGTTAGAAATTCAAAACTAACTTCATTAGAACGGAAATCGCGTGCTCTTTCCGATGGTGTATCTATTTTTGTCGTACAATTATTCGAAACCATTCTATTGAGAAATTAGTGAGAAAAATCAACCAAAACAGCACAAAACATTAAATAAAAAATTTCTAAATTAAATTTTAAAATTTCGGCTTCGAGGTGCATTCACTCACCATTACCTGTGTGCCAAATTTCATGGCTATAAGTGCGATAGATTCGTCTGGACATAGCAGACAGACAAACACACACACACACACACACAAACATTGCCTTTTATGAGTATAGACAAAGAAAATTGAAAATACGATTTTATCTGTGTACTTAAAAGTAGATAATAATTTTTATAAAAAATCAGGAAGTAAAAATGAAAAAAAGGAGATATTGAAAACACTGCAGTGAGGAAATTAAGCTACAATGAATAACGCAAGAAAATATTCCTAAAAATTTATTAAAAATTAAAAATCTCTACAAATGATAAAATCGTATGTGTATCTGTTTTTGTGTCTGTCTGTTGACGCTCTACAGAGCAGACCGTCTGACCCAGTTGATCTGACAACAGTCGAGTGGTTCCTAGAAACAGAAAAAAGGAAAAGAAGCATTAAGATTTATGAGTTTTCCTATCTTTGTATCATTGTTGTAATCAGTGATGAAACCGTTCATTAAATAATTCTAAAATAACTCCAAATGAATATTAGAGCAATTACAGGACGTCTTGATATTTATAATTTCTCGACTGAAAGCGCCAGCAACAAATAAAAAATTTAGCAGTTATATAATTCCGAACAAATTTTTCCTCCCATTAGAATGCTATTTTTTTTATTTCAAAAATATTTAATATGTGTATTTTTTCTGGCCCTTTAGTTTTAAAACGACTTTCCTCTCATATCCCGATTTTTAAATTAACAGAGCAACATGTGGCTCCTGATTGAAATCACTAATTCCACTAAGGGATAATCTATCATTTTTTCTCTTCAACCCTAAAATATTTATAGCATTTTCTCTAACCAAACTAGATTCGGAGCCACTATCTAACATGGCCTTAAATAGAAATTAATCATCTTCACTATTATACAGCAAAACCTTTGCAGTAGGAAGAAATGATGCACATTTACTATTGTTTATAGAAGTACTGGAGTTAATTAGTACTTTAGGTGCAGTTAATTCCGTACTCGACACTTGCTCGAGCTGATATAAACTTCTTTCAGCAGTATGACTAATATCTTGTTTACCATTAGAATTACCAGTTGACACAAATGCATTGTTAGTTTTAGTGTCTTCAAGCAGAAATGAATTATGCCTTCCTTGACATATGCTACAATTTAAATTTTTATTTGGAAATCCTTATATTTGTGACCATTTAAACACAAAAAACAAAGATAGTTACGCTTTTAAAAAAATTTACGAGTTTTAATCCATATTTTTGTATTTAATACATCTGAACAACTAGTGTATTTCCGAGCATTTTATGCATCTATTATTATGTTTATTTCCCTGAGTATTACAAGCAACAAAATTTTACTTCCCAGCTAAAAAAAATCTGCAGAAAATATGAAGGTATTTGGAACATGTTTTCTTCAGATTTTCTGCAGAAAAAATGCAGAATATCTGAAGAGAACTATGTTCCAAATACCTTTAGATTTTCTGCAGAAAAAAAATGCAGAATATCTAAAGAAAACTATGCTCCAAATACCTTCAGATTTTCTGCAGAAAAAAATGTAGAATATCTGAAAAAAAATCTGTTCCAAATACCTTCAGATTTTTCTACAATCAAGGTTTAATTATTAATTTCAATTAATTGAATTTAATATGATTTGTGTTTCAACTTACTCGTACGATGCCGATTGAGATCGTGACAAAACTTCAAATTCATCCTGTCCGGGATGCGAGCCCCCGTTCCTATAGATGGCTGGCAGGCGCGCTAACCACTACGCTGCGCCGCAATACACTAGAAGGAAATAAATTAATCTATTTGAGTTTTAGCTTCGCCATAGCTCTCGTGGCGCCATCTAGTGGTGTAAAAATCAACCAAGGTCAGAATATGTGTTTCAAAGTTGTAGAGATGAGTAACAGATAAAATTAGTAATATTTTTGTTCAATAATTTAGATTCTCTGTTTCAATAAATTCGTTTTCACCTTCTATCTTTCTGGTAAGCCTTCTCTCCCTCCAAAGGGCACAAACTCCATTTTCCCTTGTTTTTTGGAGGAAAATAGATAGTCAGAAAGAGAGTTGGAAAACTAATTGAAAATGAATTAAATTATGGGGTAAAAGTTTAAAATGTCAAAACGTCAAAAAATATTTATTTTAAAGATTAATTTAGAATTCATTTTTTCAGTGGCATATTTAAAAAATTTAGTGCCTAAGACAATTTTCGATTGGGAAATTTTTTGAAACTCCTGTCTGCTGTAGAATTAAACAATAATGATAATTACATTCTAATTTTGTTTTACATCCTTTGGAAAATAAAGCTGCAATATTAGAGAATATGGTGAAAAATATGTATTTAGCGAAATGCCGATATTATGAAATTGCAGTTAAATCTTCAAAAAATCAACAGATATTGGCCAAGTTTAATGATTTTGTGAGAATCTGCTAAATAACTGCAAATTAAATTGAAGACAAAATGCAAAGTCTTAAAACATCTACAGGAAATTTAAAGAAAAAAAATAAAAAGATTTTTTTTGCAGATTTTATGCAGATTAAATTGAAGAAAAAATGCAGATTTTTTACTATCTTACAAAAATTTGCAGAATATTTAGAGAAAAATATAATAAGAAAATTTTCTGCAGATTTTCTGCAGATTAAATTGAAGAAAAAATGCAGATTTTTTCTGTCTTCAAAAAATCTGCAGAAATCTTTAAGATATCTTCAAAAAAATTTTTTATGTAGATTTTTTTTAGCTGGGGGGTAGGAAATTTAGTATCAGATTCATTATAAATTATCAATTCCACAGCTGAACATCTAACATTTAAAAATTCTAAAAATTATTTCAAAGTATGAAAGTCTATATATGCAGTTTTAACTGACCAAAGTCTTTTGGTTTTAGGATCTAGTTTTTGCTTGACAAGCAGAGGTACGTTTCATTTAGTTACTTTCATGAGCCCCTCACGGTTTGTTAAGAATTTTAACTACGGCAAGTTCTGTATTTTCTTCAGTGTAGATTTGCATTATGTAAATGGAATTATAGCATATTACAACTATTGACTTTGGACTTTCCGTTAACTGCAAAGGGAAGTTTAAAATTTCCAAAGACCTCTTTTGGATCTTTGCAGGCTAACAGGATTGGAAATATGGTTTCTATTGATAATTTGCCATGAGGTTTAATTTTATGACTGAAAAAATAAGTAAATATATTTTCTCTACCAAATTCAATCAAATGATTTTGAAAGATCTCAAAACCAAATGAAATGTGAAACATTCTCACAAAGTAGCATAAATATTTCTTTTAATAATCTCATGAGGTGGAATACGAATGTATTAAGTACAAAAAGAACATCTTTAAATTCCAACAGAATAATATTGAATTTGACACACCCTGAAAGTAATCCATAGGTTGAGAATACCTGCAAATCATGTTTTATTCGTTAGGTTCAGTACCTGCAAATAACCACTGCCCTAAACTATTAAAACAGTTGAAAGAAAGTAACGATAATAACTATACATTATGTTTTTAGACAATAATAACAAAAGATAAATCAATTTCTTTAAAAATTATTTTTATTATGAAGTCATATTATTCGGGAATAAATCTATTAAAATTTGGGAAAACAAACATTAAATGGAATAATACATATTTTGTCAAATTATATCATAAGATAAGCATTTTGAAATACTACCGCAATAGTACAAAAATAAAATGAAATTTCAATTTTTTCTTGCACAAAAGAGAAAATAATATTTTAAAATATTACAAATTGGTAAGTCATTTAAATCACTTTTCATGAAAGTTTTGAAAAACATTATATACTTACGATTCTCATCTCAAAGAATCCTGAATGATTGATATTTTGCAGAGATCATCGATTTATTCTTAACATATTTGTCATAATTCCACAATATAACAATTAAAAAATAATAAAGTATCCGGAATTTACACTATGCAAAAATAAAATTTCCATTTATCCATACCAAACATCTAACATGGAGTCATTTAGTTTTAATTTCGTTGGAAATGGGAAGATTCGAAGTAATAATTAATTCCAATTTTCAGGAATAAGGGCGCTGCTATCGCTTATCACTCGCGTGCATAAACCCTTTGTATGTCCTCCCCCATAGTTACATCAACAAGTCAAGATTAATACCGGCTTTGAGTCGTCTTAACAATGACACATTTTTGGATATATTGCGAAGAGTATTGTAACATTGACGTTTTCATATCACATCCGTAACAAATGGTAATAACACTAATTTTTATTTACCAGCCCAGAAATAAAACTCCAGACGTTATATTAAAGAAAGAACTGTTCTAGGATATCGGTATGACTTAATAAAAATTCAAAAATTATATAGAAACTTTTTCAATTATAAAAGTGGTAATACTTACTTTTTAGGAATCCTGAATAATTCATATTTTGCAGAGATCATAGAATTATTCTTAACGTATTTGTCATAATTCAACAATATAATAAAGAAAAAAATGATAAGGTATCCGGAATGCACTCTATGCAAAAATAAAACTTCCAATTATCGATACCAAAAATCCAACATGGCATCATTTAGGTAGGATTTCGTTGCAAATGGAAGTAGTTAATTCCAATTTCCACGAATTTGAGCGCTGATATCGTTTCTCACACGCGTGCATAAATCCTCTGTCTGTCCTCCTCCATAATTATATCAAGAAGTCAAGAATAACACATACCTTGAGTCATCTTACCAATGACACATTTTTGGCAAACATTGAGATATGGCGAAAAGCGAATAAGTTGTTTAAGGATATAATAGGGATATGGTCTCCATTACAGAACCCGTCGAACTAATTTCAGTATTGAATCTGTTATTAACTACATTGATAAAATGTAATTTTTTAGTGAATTTCTGGAAAAATTCCGTCATCATCTTCTACATTCAAGTGCTTTCACATCATCACGTTATTATTACCGCTGATTAAGTTTCTGCAGTACTATGGACTTCATAAAGACAGTTGAAAACTATCGAGAGCAAGTTTGTACTTGTCAAAGCAACATCGACGAAAACTAGATTATAAAGCAGAAAGGCTATTTGGTTGTGCAACAAGTTCCAGAAGATTTAGAATTTCTAGTCATGGAATAAGGCGCAATTTCAAGTACAAACATATGAAATTTGATGAGGGAAAATTTGTGTATGTTACAGATTTCGCATATAAATCTGAAGATGTATGCTGAAAACTCAGCGAGATAGCCTCAAGTTCTATATGAAACTGGCTCTAATTCAGATTTTTTAAAATTAGAAATTTATAATTCCATAAATCTTTCAAAGAGAAGATCCCAGAAGGAGATACTTGTAAAGGGGATCAATAGAAAGAACGAAAGATGTCCACTATTGTTTTCTAAAGTTAGGAATTAGACTTCTTATTTTAAACGCCATGGAAAAATACTGTAACAATAAAAATCTGTTTTCTATTAGAGGGGATTTTTATTTTAATATTATGTCGGACATACTGAGAGATGAACCATCGAACACTTGCTGCAGACATCAATCTCCTTTTTCCTGAAAAACTCAGGTTTGGTCCTTTTCGAACCTTGAAGGACTTGCAACCAAGCTGGCGTAGTACCCAGGCAGAAAATTCGTGGGATTATCAAATTCATTAGCGAAAATAGAGATCTTTTCTGGCCTCCCTAGCATTCAACTTCCCAGCGAGCTGAACTAAGTAGTTCGAGCTGAATAAGTAATGATAAGTAAACACTTTGATTCCATAATTCCTAGCGAATAAGAATGGATATTTTAATGACTGATGTATTTATTGTTTTCAGTGCGATATATTGATGGTGTATCTTAGATTTAATGCATATACTTTCCACATAACGATGATATTTTGTTAGGGATAGCGTATGGATTTTTCTTTCAAAATTCTTTCATTTTAGGGTAAATTACCCTTTCTGTTTTGTCAAAAAATTTAGTAACAGGGATAGTTTGTACTACAAGATCGATATAACCTGCCTAATGCTCTGCCAAAGCAGAGCAACTAATTTTATCGTTGGAAATTCCAAATTTTTGGTTTGACTTCTTCAATAGTTTTAAGAGTTAATTAGTTCATAGATTAGTTTTACATGTGCTCTTCGCATGTGTTTTGCACTTTTGTTTATAAGATCATAATTTAAATTTTGTATTATTAATAAATTTTAATTTTTGAATGTTTGAATTTTGTATTTTGATATGTTCTTTTTTATTTTGTTTTGAATGTTCATATATAAGAGGTTATATTTTGATTGATATTACAATATGTATTTTTTGCACTAATAAAAGGTTGCTTTGCACCTTAAGTGTAAAAATGGAACAAAAAATGGTATGTGAAAATATATATGTAATTTTAGACCCCGAAGATTGAGATGGAAGTTTTAATCGAAAACCTTAAATATAATTATATTTCAAGAATACTCATATTCCTAAAAATTTAAAAATCACAATCAATCTCGATGACTGCAATACTCTCAGTTTTGTACAGGCAAAGAATATTTTGTTCCGATATCTGAAGATCCCGTTACATTGAGAATGTTTCTTCGAAATGATTTTGTTACTAAGAATTCCACCAATCGGGGAGAGTTTTGAATTTCTATGTTGCTACATAGAGGCCGATTCGAAAATTCTTATATAGATTTAAATTTTATTACAATTATAACATTGTATTCTAAAAGCGCTCATTTAACTCCTTTTTAAAAAGATAAGGTAGAACCTCGATTATCCAAAACTCTTTTAACCGGAATCGCGTTGAACCGACGTCTGTTTCCTTAAGACTTTTTTGGTAAATAAACATTATAACTTCAAGATCACCTTCGAAAGCAGATATTTCTACTGCAGGCATTGCTGACATGCCGATATCTTATCTTTTTCTCCCCGAAATCATCACCCAAGTACGAAAACCAAATAGCTATGACGATAACAGAAAGTGATGCAGATGAGGTGATCGAAACTTCTAAAATAAGCAACTCCGATGCTTTTGAATGTTTTGCTAAAGGACTGATGTGGTCCGAGAAGCAGACTGACTCTGATTCTACAGAACTTACGCTACTGAAACAACTTCTGGACAGACCGGCTAAACTACGTCAGTCATGCTTACGGCAGAGCAAACTTTCGTTTAAGCCAATGTAAAGTATGTATCGTTTGTCATATAAACATTTACTTTGCATTTTCTGACATCCATTGAAAAACTTTATTGTTTATAATTATAGTAATATAATTAAAAATATCACATTTAGTTATTTTGTGAATGTGTGCATGTTTAAATTTTTGCGTTCTCCTGACCGCCATTTTCAAGTTTTCTCTTTTATCCGGAATTTTCGATTTTCCGACGGAGGTCTGGTCCCGAATATTTCGTTTAACTGAGGTTCTACTGTATTTAAAGAAAAAAATACAATAATATTTAAAAGATAATTTCTTATTTCCTAAGACTTAAAATATGTCGCTAACTTTTGTTCAATGCAGTATCCTAAATTCTTTATGAGTTTAGATATTCAACATTAAGTATTCGAAGTATTTTAAGGAGAAAATTTCTGTTCTCATTTTACTTTATCTATTCACACAGTTTGCCGTAACTTTTTATGATTGTTGGAACTACCCTTTCCCTGGGAAATTGACTAATAATGGTCTAACCTAAACTTTTTGTTCCTCTCTCACGAGACTTGATAACATTAAGGCAATCATTCAGAACCATTCCCCTCCACGCAAATTTAGGCAGATCATTGATGATAAATCTACTCAACACAAATCTGACCCCTCCCCGTTAATTCGATACCTGATCCCTTCTTTTTCCGATTTCCTTGGTGAAGCACCCACCTCAAGTATCACATCCCCATACAAACATATACATTGGAATAGTTCGTTTCAAAAAGCCGAGACTAGCTCTTTTGGACTATTTTTTTGGGGCTGGTTACCAGCTGCTTGTGGTGACAAGAGCTGGTTAGTGGGCATGCCGTGCCATAGTGTGTGGGACTTTCTTGACTGCCATATCCACACTTTTACTCAGATGGTAAATGGAAGCAGCTTAGAACGAAAAAAAGACAGAAAAAGTCACTGCTGCATTATATGTGTCGGGCAGTGTCAAAAGTGGTTGCCTCCATTTTTTTCACAAATGCACTTTTTCAAAGATTTTTTGTCTATACGATTTCTTCTACTACTTGACAACTCGAAATTATTTACAGTTTGGATAAATACATGTTTAAAATGCACATGAATATCAAGGTGTGCTGCAGAACTGGCCATCTCCACTAATTTATGCAGACTCAAAACCATCCATCTGCAAATACGCCAGGCATCGCAGCGGTCTGTTCGTGCAACTTTGCTCAACGCAGGTTTACAGCTGTTAATGTGGACACTGCGATGAGTTCGAGTTCGCTTTTTCTAAATTATTGCACTTTTGAACAAGATGAAGAAAAATGTTGAAGTTATCCGTATAAGATACGGTATTGTAAAATAGATCCGTTCGGCTGAAAGCGAGAGGTAGCAAAGCAGAACAGTAAGTTCAACTCATAATAGTTCATTTATTTATGTATAAAAGTGGATGTGAAAGACGACTGTAAGACGGGAGGTGTGTAAAGACCGCTGACATGTCCGTTGTGCCTTCACAAAAAATAGGGGAGACCGGAGATCAGTGGCACTTGAGCCATTAAACAATGCTATGATCTCTTTAATAAATACATGCAAATGCATGGAATTTCACTACTTTCAGAATAAGATGCAAGTGAGAAATTATAGTATTTACAGTATAACTGATACTATTACTGTGAGACTCCCTGGAGGAAATGTGGCCATGAGAACCTCGTTTTTTATGGTTCAATCTGTTTTTATGGAATACCTCATTATATGAACAATAGTTAGAGAAAATTATTAATTCTCCGATTTTCCATGCTATTTGGCGTGTTTATTTAGATTTCAGATTGCTGAAAAACTGTCCATATTCAAAAACAGCGGCAAAACTGGACATTTCTAGCGCAAAACCTTAAATCACGCACCAACCTTCTTCACGCCACATTACATACTGAATCTCACTGCCCAAATGCATCAAAATCCATGCAAGAATTTTTTATATCTTATTTCGACTAGATGAAACAAAAAATACACTTTTCTGAATTATTCCGTGTTCTGGAGATGGCCAGATTTGAAGCTACACGAATCCTATTATAGATATCACCTCAGCGTGCATCAGAGGCGTTTTTAATATCTTTTGGACATTCCAAACACACACGAAGTTGAACCTAGAGAATATACATACATAGCATTCTTATATTTTTAGTGGTGGTATTATATGAAATTTTCCACGGCTTATCATTCGTTCATTTTTATTTTTAAGTATATCCATAATTTCAAAAATTTCCTAGAGCAAAAAGTAATTGCGTAGGCTTTACTCGAAAAAATAAAACATATTCATACGTAAAGAAAACTCATATTCTCGAAAATTAAATATCGCAACAAATATATAGTATACAAAAATAGGTAGTAAGATTTAAGTGTTGTAGGACGAGCATCCACTCTGTAAAGTGGAAATGTTGGTAATTATAAATATGTTCTAAAAATGTGTTCGTCGTAATAAATGTGCTTTTAATCTATTCTTTCGTGATTACTGATGTATAAGGAACGCTCTATTATTCATTAGAATTCCACTGCAAAGGGTCAGGAAGCTTTCAGCATATCATCCAGCAACTCTTATATAATCAGAGTTATAAGTCAAGCTGCCTGTCTCTATTTATAACGATTATGACCTTTTCGGATCCAACTAAACGAGGGTCATTGGAAAGCTCGCTTCCTGTCCCTAATAGTAATAGCGTAGGTCTGTTACATTCAGTTTACTTGATGGAGAAAATTCACGAGACCTCATTGTCACGCGGCTGCGGCAAAAAGAAAACTTCACTTGTGATGTCTAATTACACGTTTGAATACGTTGTATCATGACATAAATTCTATTTTCGTCCTGCAAGAAGCGCATTGGAATCCAAAATAAAATTGGTGCGATCTGTTCCAATTGCTTTATACCAGAATAAATTAGCTGCATTATCATTAATTCAAAGTTTTATTTCGTTTCCGTTCTCATTAACCGAGCAAAACGAAGTCCTTTTTCAATTCTAATGTGCGGTATTTCTTCTCTTTAACTGTAATTTTGTTTGCACTCAGTAACGACCAATCGCGTTGAGTGATTTTCATCGAATTTGGCCTGAGTTTTCAGAGAAGTCATTAAAAACGCCGAATGTTTCAGTAATTACCAATTTTCGATGTGTAAGAATTTTTATTTTCTTACTCCTTTTCTGGGTGGCGGCCGTTTAATAGTGGTTGCTGAGTCATTGATGGATTTGGAGCCATTAAGACATTTGAATCATTTTGGCAATAGCGAGATATTTAATCGTAATCTTGTTAAGCGTTTACAGACCGAATTCAGATTCAGATAAATTTTTAATCACTTTTTTGCTTATTTCACCTTCTAATGCTTTAGTTCAAAGTTATCAATCATTAAAATATGAATAAAAAATTATATATGTTTTTTTTATAATGTTTCCAATTGGCCGTTCAATAGTTACAGTGGTTGCTGAGTCATTGATAGATTTGGAGCCATTAAGACGTTTGAACCATTTTGGCAATAGCGAGATATTTAATCGTAAAAAATTCCAAAATTAGCCTTCACCTCAAAACGTTCCTTCGTCCAAAAGTCAACAGAAGCGTACAAAAGTATGGCAGTCCTAAACAAATCAGTTCGGAAATGATCAGAACTGTGGAACACTGAACTTGCGAGCTTGGCGAAATCAGAAGGTCGTCAAGTAAGCTCGGTGGCCGCTTCGATAAACAAGTACCTCTTTTCAAGAATATTTTGAAACTTCACCAATAAATTTACATTCATTCTTTTCAAGATAAAAAAAATTGTTAGAATGCAATTCCTATAAAGAAAATTTATTTGCGATTTTTTAAAATTCTACAGGAAATTCCGTATTCAAAATTATGTTAATATTATATTATTTCTTTTAGAATATATCAAAACTTCACCAATAAATACAAAAATTGATCAAATGCAATTTCTATACAATAAAATTCATTTTTGAAGTTTTTTCTGAATTTTTCCAACCCTAACAACAAATTGCTCTGCTAAGTTGATATAATAAATGTTTAAACCTTAAAATAATGTAACATTTATTTATTGAACCAACATGATAAATTTCAGAGCATTGCAACTGCATAACTTTTCTAACAAACATTGACTAGAAACGAGAGTGATTTGTTATAAGAGAGTGTCATAAAATAAACCAAGAGCTGAGCATAATTGAATGACCTTTTTACATAGGGCGGCCCTAGGTCAGGATATTAAACTCCTGACACACTACGCTCATACTGTCCAGCATAGTAAAAAATTCTATTGTGAAATTATAATTTTTGATTAAACAATATAAAAAATTTTCCCTTTATTAGATTAATATTTGCAAGCTTATCTATAAAAAATCATTAAGAATTACAAGCGTAAAACATATTTCAACCTTTTTGGATCTTAAGTTGCATTTCAGATGATTGTTTACCATTTAGGAAATTTTAACCATCATTTAACAAAAGACGAAATTTAAGAAACCTCATGCCTTTTCTTTGTGTTCTGGATTAGAAAAATAAATAGATATTAACTTTGATTAAAACAATGAAAATTAGTTGAACAAATAAGTTAAAATCAGACAAAAACCATCCATATAAATTCATGAAATATTGTAACAAATAAGTCTTTTCCATTTTAACAATATCATATTCTTTAAAATATGAAAAAAAACGTTATGTTTATCTAATTTGTTAGTCTCATGTATCAGCAACTTTTTACAATTTATACATTAAAGAAAAAATAATTTTTTTACAGCAAAATAAACTTAAATATAAGAACAAGCAATTTAATAAAAATGATATTCAGTGTAGTTAGTGTTTAAAGTTATCCATATTTTATTTGTTGAATTGCATCATGCAATCATATAAAGAATGTAAGCAATCACTTGATCACTTTTGAACTAAGAGTTTATATAACTGCAGAAGGTTAGAAGGTTAACTAAATCATCTTATCAAGTTTTTAAATGCAAATTAATAATATATTTTATTGAAGAAGATTCAACACGAACGCAATCTAGGAATTAAATCATTCTTTTACAGCCATCCTGTAGACAAATCAGCTTCAACGTCTGATTTCCTGAAAGAACAATCAATTTTCTAGTTCACTCCCGTTTAAATAAAACGAACCAATTTTTTTATATAATAGGCACCAGTCCATTGTCATCACTTCACAGGGCATTCAAGAAATTCTGCTAATTTCATATTATATTTGAGTTGTTCCCAATCTTTTTGGTTGTACGGACCACCAGTTGTGTAAAAAATATTTTGAAAACCCACTAACTATATATGCAAGTAAAAAATACAAACATTTACATATAATATATGCACGTATTAAAAGCAGCACCTCATTTTCATGCATAAATTTCAGTAAAGCAATATTCCACCGAGAGGGTTTCTAATCAATAATTAGTAATCTAAGAAAGTCATTTACAAGTAACTCTCTGTTGTCAAAATGTGTTAATAAAAATAGATCAAGATATTTTGATAACCATAATAAAACAGTATTACATAATATGTTCATTAGATAAACTTCCTTTATTTAATTAATAGAAATGAGCATGAATCGTTTAATTTTTATTTGGAAAATTCTAAATATTATTCACATTTAAAAAATATTAATAGAAACAAGAACTTAAAATGCAATATAGCCCTAACCAGACTACAAAGATTCTTAATCGGTTTCTCATTCAATTGCATTTCACAACAGCCCATTTTTAACACAGAATACACATCTGAAAATTAATTTGCATTTTTGAGCACATATAACAATTTTCATACCGTAAATTTCATATCACAAAGCAACTCCTCAAATTCAAAAAAACTAAAATTGTTTAAAAACTTTATCCTAATATCTGCAATATAGTGATACATATATTATTACATACATAATTTGTATTATACAGCGGTATTTCTATTGTCATAGAATCTCAATACAATTATTTTTAATAATAAAATAATTATAGCTTGGAAATTGTTATAACAGTTAACAATAAATATTTGGACGGCAATAGGCAAAGTATCGATATATTTCGGGGTTATTTTTAATTCCATGTCATATTATTTAGAAATAAATATATAAAAAACAAAAATCGACAAGGTATATATAATCTCCACTCAGTATTATTCTATAAAGATGAGCAGTTTAAAAGCCTACTGCAATTGCACGAAAAAAAACTTCATTACTTTATTTATTAAAGCGAAAATAAATACTTCAAATTTATTTATTCATGCAAATTGTCTTTCATAAAATTCAGAAACACCTATTAAATCTACCTGTTCATATAAAGAGGATCGCCGCATACTAAGGTACACAACATGGCGCCGTTTTCGGAATTATTCATTTGAAAAAGCAGGAATAGAAGTGGAAAATTCTCTGAGTTCACGTGTGGAGGCGCTGATCAGATTGGGGAGTGGGACCTCTGATTCTTATTCTCTGTGATCCCTACCAAATGACTATAGCGCTAATTTTCATCTACCAGCCCAGATATAATATTTTGGGCCTTATAATAATAAAAATATAAACTACGAATTACAGGTAAATGTTTTAAAATTTTATATAGAAATGTCTTCAATATTAAAAGTGGTAAAATATTTTATATGTATTCAAATTTAAACTCTTAACTATATATAGTTGATATCTCACTTTGTTTCAAAACTTATTTATCCTCGTATGTAAAACTATTTAATTTCTTCAATCTAAATACAGTATGTGTAAAAAAATCCGTAGACATTTTAAGGAACCATGAAATAAATAATCGGACTGTAAAATGGATGCGGGGGTAAACATTTCATACAGATTAATGGTTTTTTTCGTGAAATAGAAAAAAATTATTACAACCCCTCCCCCGTCAGGCGGCATTAGAGCAACTACACATAAAAAAACTCAAATTAAAGAATTATACCACCAATACCAAAGAATTCAATTAACGATTATTATAGCTATATTCCAATCAGCTGTCCGTGGTTTGTCTCCTACTTGACGCTTGCTAACTGAAACATTTAACTATCATGTTTAAGTTACATTGAATTTTACAACCTATTAACCATAAATGTCTTGAAAGAAATGGCATACATATCGTTTATTTTTGTTTTTCTTTCCCTTTGCAACAATATACAGGATGTCTAGTTCACAAATGTGGCCCAAAAGCTACTTTCTAAGCCGTTATTCATTGGCATGTACTTCGATTTGGCAAAATGCTTTAAATGACATAAAGATTTATATTTTGCTATGAGGTTACACCCCCTGCTCGCTCCGCTTGCCAAACCCCAAGAATCATCACTAAATGATCCCAGCTAGCTTTGCTCGCTCGCCATACAGTTATGTGCTTTTGCTAGTAGTAGGAAATTATAAGTACATTAATTACTAAAAGTAAATTTAAATTATTTGAAATTCCATAAACTCTCCTAAAATTAATTTTTCATCAATTTCTAAAATTAAAATCTTCTTATAGTACAGATATATATATGTATAATAACAAATGTTATACTAATTTACTCCTGAAGAATACAGCTAGAAAATCATGCAAAGTGATAAATATTGAAATAGATTTACTGAACTTTTTTTTTACTTTTTATGTTGTTAAAACATGATAACGCTTTTTTTAAAATTTCAAGCATATTAGCAAGCACTAAAAAAAGTATACATTATAATGCTTTGATTTTGCACGATTTTCTTTATTGTGTTTGTATAAACATAACTGGAAAATTTTATAGTGATACAATGAACCATTTTTTTTTAAAATCCTGCGCGCAAGCTCTGAAAATATAGTTTTGAGAAAAAAGACTTTAAAGAAAAAAAATCACTTACTAAACTTCTATATTCATAGAGTTTATATTTTAAAGGCCCCAGATTCATATAATATCCCTTCTGATTTCATAATAGTTTTTTTAGCTGTTTTAGAAGGTTTTTTTTGCTCTGCGCGCTTTAAGGGTAGCTTTATTTCAACATTTTTCAGCTAACTTGATTCGTTGTTCATCCCGAACGAAAGTTGTTAAATTGCGACTCTTCCCAACGTAAGAAAAAATCATTGAACGCAATATATTTTTTATCACAGTTACACAAGAGATAATAACCTTATAAATATGAATTTTTAAGACAGTGAAATAATTTTCAATATTATAAATAAAAGTATAAAATAAACATATTTCGTGTAAGTTATTGAACTCAAATTTTTTTGCGCGCAAAGTGTTTCAAAAAATAAGTGACTTATAATAACAATTGTTATATAAATTTACTCCTAAAGAACACATCTTGAAAATCATGCAAAGTGATAAATATTCAAATAGGTTTATTGGACTTTTTTTACCTTTTTATGATGTTAAAATATGATAACGCTTTTTTCAAAAACTATATGCATTTTAGCAAGCACTGAAAAAGTATAAAGTATAATGCTTTGGTTTTGCATGATGTTCTTTATTATGTGTGTATAAGCATACCTGGAAATTTTAATAGTGATACGATTAACCATTTTTTTTAAAATCCTGCGCGCAAGCTCTAAAAATGTAGTTTTTAGGGGGAAAATTAGAGTAAAAAAATAATTTATCGAACATCTATATTGATGATGATTAAAATTAAAAGGCACCAGAATAATATATATTGCCTTCTGATTTCATGACAGTTTTTTCAGCTGTTTTCAGTCTCTTTTTTGCTTTGCGGGCTTCAAGAGTAGCTTTTTGGAAGCATCTTTCAGCCAAATTGATTCGTTCTTTATCACGAAGAAGTGAAACCTTAACCAGCTGCTCACCATTGTCCAATTCCAGTTCCTTTAAAACATTTAAGATTCCTGTTCCCCCAATATTATAACTTATACATGCCAAATTGCATGCAACTTGTGCAATTCTTTTGAAGAATTGGTGTTTTTCGAACAAAAATTCCAAATTAAAGAATTTAATGACTCGTTAGCATTTTGAGTCTTTCCTCCTAGACATCTTTTTAACCCTCTGAATACTAAGAGTTCTCAAAATCTGAGTACAATTGTATACGGAGGTTTGCTTAATAATTGATTTGTGGAATGGATTCGTCCGTCCCGTTTTCACTTTTCTCCTCACTATTGGTGGTGGGAAATATGAATGCCAGGTCTTTCATCTCTCCCCTAACGGTCCCTTTAATGACCACTCGCCCAACTGCCTTCTGCCCCCTTTCGGAACAGCATTCAGCCGAAACCCGCCCCGCTAGTATGGAAGTTGCATGGACGGTTACGGCCGGCTTAAGAGTCAGAGTGTTAATAGTTTTGGATTCGATAAGGCCTTCAATATTGGCTTTATCGTATCCATTACTGTTCTTGGAACAGAACTTTTATGCTTGAACTTTTCCAAACTGTTTTTAAATTTTGCCTGATTGTATTTACACCACGAGCTTTCACCGGTGGGATGAAAGTGATGTTGCGGATCAGCATCTGTTGACACAACGTGCATCCAAATGGCCCAGATATCTTTCCTCATTGAGAACAAATTGTTCTTGTTCCTCCTAATAGCATTGTCATAATATGTAGTGAGTTTATTATGAGTTCATCGGTCAAACGCCCCCTACCACCAATAGTCTTACCGTCGGCTAATTTCTTCCTTTTCATGTCCTTTTCCAGCTTCCTCAGACGTGTTCCCATTCGCTTTTGGACGTATCTCACACATTCAACTTTTTATCGTTGTATTTATCCCATATGGTTTATCCTCACAAACATCTTTGAATGTAGAGGCATCACCATCACCTATATAAGATAAATACCTAACACCTCTTTCTGCGACAAATCTTCGATTTTTTTTCATGCCCTCAACTTTCATTTTACCTGCTGATCCAAAATGATTTTTTGGTATGATTTAGCATGATCTGACTGCCATTGCTGATAACTGGATTTTGATTTGTCTGAATACAGTTTTTTTGAAACTTCACATGACTTACAGTAGGAAGACATTACATCGATATCAATAACCTTCCCAATCTCAGGTCCTATAACGGTACATACCCCAACAAGAGAGGAGTGACCCCGAGTTTTCCAAGTTCCATCTCCACTTACCATGATATCCGAGCTTCCAGTTAAAAGTTCTTCAGCTGTTTTCTTCATACATGAATTAGCAACGACAGTTGTTGCACGAAGATTCTTGTCATTAATTTTGTCGTACGAGGTTTGGGATACAGGTGCAGGAAGGGCCATGTATCTGGAAAAGAAGAGATTTTGCACCTTTTCCAATCATTCGCATTGCGAATACAGCTCTTCTATTGATGGTAGGAACATTTTTTTATCCCTTCCATTTTTGAATTTCTCCATGTCTTTTCACCATTGCAACTTTCACAAGAAATTGTGAACACTGATGAAAATCTATAGTTCGTACTTTCAACTATATTAATTTTCCCATGACATGTAGAACAACACATTTCTGACTCAAAATCTTTGAAAATGGATATGTCAATGAATCTGAAATTTTCAGAATCATTAGTGGGCAGTTTGCTGCTTTCATTTACAGACAATTTTCTAAACGAAGATCTTTTATTTGGTTTGATTTCCATTTTCTCATCCTTTTTCTCCATTTTCACAACTTTTTTAATGTGCTGATTACCTCTGAATTTTTTTTGGTCTTGTACCTGATCTTCTGCTTCTTTTATCATTCATCTTCTAAATAAACGCTATAAACGATCTCTAAAAACACAGTACGTAATAAAGTAACATAAAAACACTGGAAAAAGAAATGAAAAAGTTCAATTTTGTTTCTAAAAACGATTTCACAGTTTGGTATACAAACGAGTATGAGTACTGTTGAGTTGTAGGTATCCTTGTCCCAAAGAAAGGAGTTAAATTAAATAAAGGCAAACTAGAGCCAAGTTTATTTACTAACCAGCTGTAGCAGTCGACATTTCGAAATCGAAACTGTTTAACAGCTGATGAATCGTCAACAGTGACCTTCACGTTTCTGACTATATCTTCTAAACTAATTAAACTACACATATGTGCGATACCGTAAAATGTTCAGAAGGGTTTTGGCTATGAGATGAAGTCATAAAAAAATCGAAGGTTTAAAGGTCCCATAGCCCCTTAAATATAAGAAAAACATTATAGGAAAATTAATAATACAGTAGGCAATCGCTATTTGTGTGTCAAAATAGTTTCAGAAATTTTTTTATGATCAGTTCTTAATCTAGTCAACTTTGTTCTCAAGCAACTACATAAATAATTATTTAGTGTTAAATTTAAAACAAATTGTCAGAATTGATAGTTATATATTGCGTTAATTAACATTTAATAGAAAAGTAGGCAATAAAACCTCACATATTATGTAGAACGTATATTTTAGGAGTATATATTTATTAAAAAAACTTTTAATATGTCAGATGTGAACATAAATGCTTCTGTAATCTCATAACTACACTTCTATGAGATTACAATTATTCAATTGTAAAATCTTTATAATTTCGGTGCTTGATTACATAGCGTAGCAATAAATTATGCGACCAGTTACGGATCTCTAAGTATGCATACTCTAAAAAGCTTGAGATTAAGCTTACATAGTCACCTACCATAATGAATAATATCACCACATATTATCAAATTTATCCGACGAAACGTGCAAGAGGAGGAAAAAATGAGGAAAAATATATAGAAATTTTTTCCTAACTATTATACTTCCGAAATTGAAGCTTGTTTAGTTTACTAAGAAATAAATATCCGTAGAAAATTTTCAATTCAAATATGAGCAAGTGTAATTAAAGAGAATAAAGAAGCATTTCCAAGAAGGAAATAACAGTTTTTAACGTTGATGAATACGTTTCATAGCTGTTGAATAAAGCCAAAGTTCAGCAAACAAAGGCAAAACTTTTATCTGATTTCTTATATTCAAATGAAAATAATTTATAACAATTTTTTTGCTGTGTTAAATACATTTCTGAATCTTGAATCATAAGACAAAAATTATTAATATATATTTTTGAATAAATTTTGTCCCTAAATCAAGCTCAAATATTAAACTTTAAAAATGAAGCATTTTTCTAAGAAATACTTATTTAAACCTCTGTTTTAAATATGCGAAAGCGTGTTCTACTTTTTAAAACTTTTTTGCTCTTAAAAGAGCCTTTTTTCTATTTATTGTATTATCTTTCCAAATACTTTTTCTGATTCTCCACAATCTGAATTATTATCATCAAAATTTTCTTCACCCAAATTCTTCATCACTTTCTCAATCGCAATATCCGTGAGATATTTTTGAGACATTCAAAAAAATCTAAGAGAAAATCACGAGAAAAGAAAATTTTGTCTTTTATCGACAGCGTAAAATTATCGAATGAAGTATTTTTCAGTTTTCGAATTTGTTGTCCCTAAACATCGCCAAAAATGTTGAATAAGAGCTTACAACTGATAATATTGACGGAAAATATCCCAACCCAACTACGGACAATAGAACCTATTGTCTTGAATGCGTGTTCTGTGAGTTGTTGCTTGGCCCAGACAGGGACGCGCCTGACATCCTCCCATTAATTGAACCAGTCACTGTTTCCACTCAATCTAAATCGCTTGATATCTAAGTTTTGTCATCATCATCAGCGATTAATCATTTATATAGAAATACATCAAACATGGCATTACTTTAAATATCCTTCTAATGTTTTTTCTCTTTAGGCCTCAGTCAACACACTAAATCAAAACAAATATTATTCCCTTCTTACCCCCTCCTGTCTTGATTGCAGCCCTATGGGCATGACATGGCGAATCATTTTAGTTTCATTTTTAATTAACATTTAATTAGGGGGCTTTTAATTCTGCTTCCCTCTTCCTTATTTAACAACTCTAAATATCCTTTATTTGTTTGTTTCTCGTAACCATAGCAACCAATGTATCTATCATTGTCAAATTGACTGTCTAATTTCTTGGTAGTTCAGGTTGTTTTTAATTGCATTTTTATTTTTAATTCATTAAATTTTAATCAGGGGATCACCACTTTCAGTAATTAGGTCCTCCCCATCTTTATCTAACATACTAATTATTTTTAAATTTTTATTGTCATTTTCCCCTCTTTTTCTCCCCCTTTCCTTTTCCATTTTTCTTCTTATAAATCATTAACTTTTAGCCCTAGGGCGTTCTTTTTTGGTACCAAGATAGTTTAGTACCTCATCAACTTTCTATAAAAATTTCATTTCTTAATCTCCAACCTATCAAAAGTTATTAACAAAATTAATTAAAATTAGTAACCTAAACTTGCACGTGTTTTTTTCCTATAGTTTTTTTAACATGGGAATTACTTTAGCTTATATCTTCTTTACTTTTCGCCCTAGGGTCTCCATTTTTGGCATGTTATCTGCCCCCTACTTGTTTTCTCCTTATTCTAATTTTCATTCTACATTCAAAAATGCTATGGGTCTGTGAGACCCCATAGACTTAGCATTGCTTTTTAAATCATTAATATCTTCTCCTCTTTTTGCCCATTTGCTTAGTTTTTTTGGTACTTGGATCTCACTTTCTGCTCTCACTCTCACCATTAAATTTCATCCCCTCTCTTTTCCTACCCCCTTTTCTGAAAAAGAGCACAAGGCCCAAGTACTACCTCTACCCCACTGTTTCACTAATTCCTTTGTACCTCATATTAATAACACTGGTTCCCTCTCAATTCAGTTCTCTCTCTCTCTCTCTCCCTTTGTCGTTTTTTTCCGCTCTGCATGGTGTGCGCGGGGAG
The DNA here is from genome assembly GCA_013235015.1 of Araneus ventricosus. Taxonomy (NCBI): domain Eukaryota; kingdom Metazoa; phylum Arthropoda; class Arachnida; order Araneae; family Araneidae; genus Araneus; species Araneus ventricosus. The sequence continues at coordinate 48,069 of BGPR01009026.1, forward strand.
ATTGTGGGGGTAACTGCCTTGGCTCTCTCTTGCATCTATATAGTATACTCAGTTTTTTGACATATTCTCAGTTTTATTCCTTCCTTTTGTGCAATGCCATCCAACCGTAAATCTCGTAGAAATACTCATCATGAACGTACTCCGCCGGGCAAAGACAGGGGACAGAATAACTCTTTCAGTACTGCTTGCCTTGAGGGCAAAACACATAATCCTGGAAAACAGTATCCATCCATTTCAAAGAATTTCTCAAAATCAAAATCTGTAGAAACTCCACTTCCAGAGGTAAATTCAACGTCACTAAAGCCTCCTCATGGTGATTCTCCGGCCTCATCTGTGTCAAATTTCCCTGTCCAACTACATTCAAGCACTTCAATCCCATCGCCAGGAGATCTCAAAAGTCCTCCTCGTAGCAGGATATTTGGCCCCACTAGCCCAGTAACAGGTGGATCCTTGCCAAATCCATATCGCAAAAAAAGTGGCAGTGGAAAGGACCAGGACACAGCAATAAAGGTACCACACTACTGGTCTCAAGTGCGACAGAGAAAAGATATAAGCACAACGCCCACAATAAGTGTGATGGAAGAATCATCCTTTCTACCAGCACCTCTTCAAATCATTTACTCAAGAACACCATAGTCAAGTCCCTGCTTCTCTCCTGTATCATTAGACAGCTCGCAAGAAGTCTCTCCAGAAAAAATACCATCCATCAACATTCCAACGGCTGAGGAATGTTTTTCTTCATCCCAGCGAGAACATCCATACCTCGATACCGAGACTTCAGATATTGACAAAGCACTGGCTGAATGGTCACCGCAACACCAACAGGAGAGGGAAATTGAAGACCTGGAAATCCTCTTTACAAATATACAGAATCCACCTGCGCTCACCAGGCCTTTCTTCTCCTCCTCACCTACAGACATTTCGGAACCATCAATTCTTCTCAGTATTCCAAATAAGGACTGTTCACTAAAGACCTTACTTCAAAAACTAAGGGTACCCCTTTCCTCTTCAGCCCCTTGCACGAAGAGTGCATTTTTAATTTTAGATCATATAGAGGCATTTCTTCAGGTAAATCATTCTTCAGAAACTGCAATTCAATCAACTGAAACATTGGATTCACCTCATGAGCAGGAATCCACATCTTGTACCCATCTACATAGTCCATCTCCAGTTAGACAATGCACAAGTTCTTCCTGACTCCTTTCAGCACAGATTAAGCCATCATCATTGAATCAAAACCCTTCAGTATCAGCATCTCATTTTTACCCTCAAGTGGATTTTTCAAAACTTCCATCAATTCTGATTCATCCATCAGCTTGAAGCTCAACAGCAAATGTGTCAGAACTCCTCACAGAAGCCCTTCCTGTCACCAAGTCACAACTTCTGGATATTAAACAAACACGAAATAAAGGCCTCCTAGTTTGCTTCCAATCACCTCAAGATAAAAACACTTTTCAAAAAGAAATAGCAGCTTCTGAACACCTAAGGGACATGATATCACTGAATGAGCTTCCTAAGCGTAACCCAAGTATAATCATTTACGACATTCCAAGAAAAATTGAAGAACCAACTATTCAGCAAGACCTTAAATTGTTAAATTCATCACTCTTAACCCTCAAACTCAAGTTCATCTTCAAGGGTCGTACCACAGAAGTGCAGAACTGAGTTTTTGAAGTTCCAGCTCAATATTTCACCTCTTCAAAAATATTCATAGTATTCCTATTAATTGAACCCCTTTCAAGGTTAGTGAATTTTTTCACTACAAGCGTTGTAACTTCTGCCAGTCATATGGTCACACGACAAAGGACTGCTTCTTTTCCATTCCAAGCTGTTCCTTCTGTGGTGACCATCACAATACCAACTCCTATGCATCTGAGTTTCCTTCATTGTATAAATTGTTTCAACCACAATATAACTTTTGGCACATCACTTCACATTCATCTCGTGATAAATCCTGTACATGTTTCCTAGCTATTGTAGATAACTACATTCGAACAATAGACTACTCTTGAACTCTCGGTTCAGCAATGTATCATATAGCTTCATTCTTAATGGGTCATCAACTTAGTATTGTGAATAATTGTATCTCTTTCCCATTAATTTGTATAGCATAACATATTCTAGTGTGTATTACATCTTTGTCGTCTCCCTCTAATGCTTTTGTTGTAAATACTAGATCCTGTGCTTTTTGATTTTGAATAGTAATTACTCATTGCAGAAATTCTATAGCACTTATCCTTATTGTTGTCCCATTGTTTTATTACTACATTTAACTCTTGTCACCGGCAAAGTACAGTTCATCTCATTCAAGCAAACTGGTAAACTCATATGTTGTTTGAGTATCTATGTAAACATTATTTCTTCTTAGAATGGCTTATCTCAAATTCTTTGTTTCTAGTACCCATGCATTTTCTGCATTCTAGTAATTAAGTGAAATTTTTTTTTACAATTTTCTCAAAATTCTGAATTGCATTTCATATTCTAGATATTTCCGTATCTCAAGCACTAACCTTAGAATCCTGGCAAGTCAGAACAAATTGTTGTACTATTGATTTCTTCACCTCATTTTTCTTTAGATTTGATGAATTCTCGTGTTGATTTGTGTTTCTATGTAAGCATTCTTTCTTCTCCGATTGACTAAATTCAAATATTTTGTTTCCAGCACCCATGCATATTTCTTAATTCCATAGTATCTTCCTCACTCTAGCAAATTAGTGAAACCTTTAAGTGTATTGTATTTCATATTAGAACGGGCCTCATTTTCTGTGGAAGGCCCGCAACTAAAAACAACTATGTGCATCATCTGTAAACCATTCTTCTTTATCTCTGTATAACAATTTTGAAACATGTATATTTTATTATTTTGAATAAAGTCGCTCGGGGGCCGGCTCCTAGGTGCGGGGTCTCATTGGCCCCGTGGGAGGTGGGGGTTTGCATCTTCCGTCCCATGTCCATCTAACCGGTACGGGTACTGTAATGGTATCAGGCACGGGGACATGGGGCGGCGTTCTGTCTTGAATGGGTCGGGATCTCTTTCCACGAGGAAGAGGGAAAGAACTGTCACTCGATTGCTCGATACAGCAGTTTTACCGGAGCCGAAGTAAAAGGGAAACAAATTCCTGGTACAGCGTATGTACCGCCGATTGTAAAAGGTTAAAAAGCATTTTTAATTACACTTTAGGTAGCGTTAAAGAAGAATTATTTAAAGAAGATTAAAATTTCGAAATCATTACAAACATATGCTACAAAAGTAACCATCTCCACTTTTCAAATATACGTTTTCTCAAAGATTATATGTACATTTTAACCTCTTAACACCTTGACATTATGAATTGAAAACAAAAATATTTAGCGGCAACGCTTCGAATGCCATGCAGTTTATATTTCAAAGCTCATTTTGACTAGATTTGACAGAAAATGCACTTTTCTCAAAACTTTTTCTTATTTGGAGATGGCCACTTTTGCAGCTACACTGCACATTATAATTTTTGTACTTAATGTGAAAATGCATAATATGGACTCTAATTTAAGTATTGTATACAAAAATACCACCTGAAATTATGTTTTATTTTATGTGGTTGTAAGTGGGAAAGGGCAGGGTGCTGTTCATTCAGGGTGTCATTGATACTCCAGAATGTTATTTTGAAAATAGAAAGCTAGGGGATTTCTAGAATAAAGCATCTTCTACTGCGAACTGCAAAAAAGCTATTCGAAACGAAAGAAAATTTTTCCATGCTCTTACAAACGCGATACAATTTAAGACCAGCAGAGGAAGAAAGTATGATTAAAACTTCTATTTTGAAAAGAAAAAAGTGGTGGCATTTTAAGGGACATGTCTTCAATATCTACAGAAGTGGGAAGGAGATTTTCATCATAGCTAAAATTTAACTTGAATTTATTAAATACCCGACCCACCCATGACAATATTCAAATTTGCAGTGATTAAATTCGTCAGAATTATCCTGAAATCAATTTTGTTCAAGACGAAATGTTTGATGAAACCTCCTCTGTTCTCCCCTACGCTACAAAAGAAATTATTGACCATTGGAAACAAAATTCAGTACCATTGTCTAACATATAAAATGAAATATTTTCAGCCTTCAATGAAAATGATGTTTCGAATAAGGATTTCGGTAAATTAGTATAATGCAGTCTGTGTTTGCCAAGAACAATAGAGTTATCGAAATTGATTTTAGTTGAATGACCAACACAGATAAAACAAAATTACATATTGAAACGTTAAAGTGCATGCTAATTATCAAATATAATTTTGACCTTACTTGCATGGAATCTTATCAAAACACACCAAAACTTGATTGTTGCTAAAATCAATACATTCTTCAGATATATATTAGAAAAAATTTAGAAAAAGGGTAAATGAAATATTATACTACTAAACTTGTTTCGTAGGATTACACATGTTTTATCAATATCTCATTTTCTATTTCTCGTTATTCAGTTTTAGTTATACATTTTTTTAAAAAATTTGATGCATAATAATATGGTGAACGCGTTCCCAATTTTTTCCCTATAATTGTGTTCTGATTTAAATTTTTGAAAGATTCTCACCTTAAATATTATAACAGCTCAAAATAAATGAAATAAGTTATATTTCTCGAAAGTAATAGTGAAAGATAAATTAATATTTTCTAAATTTTTTTTATTACCAAGTCATATTACTCAGGGAAAAATCTATCAAAATTAGGAAAAGCAAAAATTTTAAAGGTATAATTCATATTTTATCAGATTATTCCATACGATAAGCATTTTAAAATGTAACTGAAATAGCACAAAAATGAAATTAAATTTCAATATTTAATATACGAAAGCGAAGTTAAATCTGAAAACATTACAAATTTCTAATTAATTTAAATCACGTATAAAAGTTTTGAAAAATATTTTAAACATACCGTTCTCATCTCGAGGAATGGTGAATAATAGGTTAATTACAAAGATCGTCGATTTATTCCTAAAGTAATTGTTACATCTCGTTAATATAATAAATCGAATCAAAATAAGATATCCGGAATACACAATCTTAAGCAATAAAAGTTCTTTTACGAATATCAATTGTCCAATATGGCGTCATTTACATTGGTTTTTGTTGAAAATTGGGGAGGGACTCGAAGCAGTTAATTTCAATTTCCACACGTAGGAGCGCTGCTATCGTTTGTCACATGGAAATATGAATATTCAACATATCCTCCACTTCAGCAAGTCTGAATAATACTTGACTCGTTTTAATAATATTACATTTTTGTCAAACATTCAGATATTGCGAAAATTGCTGAAGAGGAATTAATTTCAAGTATTGATTTTATAGAATTGCACGCTTCAACTGAGGAAACCTCCTGGCTTCTCTGAGCTATGAGGAAGCCATGGAAAGAGAGAGTAAATAGTAGTATGCATCTTTTTTTAAGTCCACATCTGTTCTGATTCTTCTGCTGTATCCGACACTACTAATAATCCAATCTTAGAACTTTTGGTTTCGCAAATTTTAACATTCACGCTTTCACATCACATGCGTACCGTTATTTACCAGCCTAGACATAAATGTCCAGGCTTTATATTAAAGAAATTTGAAAAAAGAAAGAAAGGCTGTTGTCAGAAAAAAGTAAAAATTTTATATAGAATTTTCTGCAATATTAAAACTGGTAACACTTCATTTAGATATTTTTAAATGTTTATTCCAAAATATGCGAAGGTGATATCCAAATTTAACTGGAGCGTTGAACATAAAATCAGTTCCAAAAGATGTGTTGGTCAGTATAATTTATCAATCACTTGTTGAAAGATGATATATAAATTATATCCATCTATACTTTTAGATGATATAATTTATATATCATTCATTATATATCCAGGAATACTTTTAGAAAAATAATATAATTTACTCAGTAGAATATTATTTTACAGACCGTTCGACTAAAAATGCAGCTTAAATTCGGAACAAGAATTTTTATTTTTACTGGTGTAAATTTAGCCAAAAGTTTATTAATAGTTCAAATCGACAGAGTTATCGGGAATTTAACGTGCTTGCCTATTTCTCAAATAATGGCCACAAATAAGAATTAAACGAATAAACGTATAAAACGAATTCCTTTCTTTCCATAGCCATATTCTCTCACTGGAAAATATAATTCTATCCCCACACTTAACCTATCAGCTCATAGATGGCATCACAGACTCATTTATCTCTCTACATCGATCAATACTCGACATGAGAGTAGTCTTCTTCCCAACGGCTATTTTATTATAAAATAAAGCTGTCAACTAGAAAGTGAATTCTATTGCACAAGTCAAGAAAGAATCGAGCTGAATTTAAGACTGTGTATTGGAGGATAGATATGAAAATTCGTATTACTTGAATATGCCATGATTCTACACTTGCCGTTGCAAGTTGGTAGAGAGGGCGAAGTAAAGAAAAAAGTTTTCACACTGTTACAAGTTAAAGAAAGTAAAAAGTTTCTATCGATCCATCCTATATCTCATCTTCATTTCCGGTTTATTTAGTGTTAGTATTTATCAAAGTATTTAGTTTTAGCATATATCAAACAGAATGTACGAGTGCTATTGTTTGTCTTGTTTACTTAAGCTCCCAATTTTTTTCCTATAAGTATGTCCGGATTTTAAATTTTTAAAAAATAGTCACCTTAAATTATCATAACAGTTCAAAATAAGTAACAATAATAAAATTAAGTTGTGTCATTCGACAGAAATAGCGAAAGATAAATTAATATTTTCTAAAATTATTTTTATTATCAATACAATAAATCTATCAAAATTTGGGGAAACATAAATTTTGAAGGTATAATCCATATTTCTTTAGATTCAGAGAAGCATTTCAAAATGCTACTGCAATAGCACAGAAATACAATGAAATTTTATTATTTCAAATAGAAAGGCAGAAATAAAATGTTGTAATATTAAAAATTTGTAATTTATTTAAACTGCATTTGATAAAAGGTTTGAAAAATATTTTAAACATACCGTTCTCATCTCAAGGAATGGCGAATTATAGGTTATTTGCAGAGATAATCGATTTAATCTTAACGAAGTTTTCATAATTCCCCAATATAATAAAACAAATCAAAATAAGATATCCTGGATTTACAATATGCAACAATAAAATTGATTGATTATTGATTTAATTTAATTAAATTAATTTTATTATTGATTTAAAATGAGTTTTTTGCGAACTGTTGAATACAATTTGCGAAGAAGAGAGCAGTGTGCAAGGGAACCCCTGGATGAAAGATTTCAGCGAAGATCGGCCAGAAATACCGACAACAGGCTTAGGCAAGCCAGAGCACGCGGCGAGTAAAAAATCGCTAATAGGGTGAATTCCCAAGTCGAAACGAACGTTTCCGAACACGAATGCGGTATGATGACGGAAATATGCAAATTTTGTCAAGCACTTTATTGGCGAAATGAATTGAAATTTCTGAAATTCACAATTTTGTATATAGGGAAGTTTTCTGAATTTTCGATATTGTTCCCATGTATGATACTAATGGTGTCCACTATTTGCTACGTGTAAATATAAAAATTAAAAATAAGGACCAGAGAACTAATTATACTTTAGAAAAGCTCTCTTTCACGCTATTCTTGGAGAATGATTAAGTTTGCATACTGTTTGCAATGTGTAAATATATAGATTAGTGTTTGCTTGGCACATGTTTGTACAGACTATTTTATCCCAGATATATATTGACTGTAAGTGAATTCACTTCATGCTGCTTATTGTGAATGATCATGTTGTATACTTTTGCAATGTGTAAATGCAATTAAAATTGAAACCACAGAACCAATTTTACTTGTGACTTGTTCTCTTTCACGCTGCTCTCGGAGAATGATTAAAGTTACCTACTGTTTGCAAATATAATATATAGATAGGTGTGTAAATATATAGATAAGCTTTTTTGTCACCGTGTTTGTGCAGACTATTTTATCCCAGATATATTTTTACTGTAAGTGAATTTACTTCTTTCTGCTTATAGTGAATGATAAAACCGCACACTTTCGCAACATGAAATTAATACAACCCCTACAGTGATTCCCTCTTTAAATGTATGTAAATCAGAAGTTTTTCAGGCAGTTTATGTTGTTTATTGTTGGTACATTATTAAGCCAGAGTAATAATTCTTTCTGGGATACTGATAATCATACCTGGACTAAAGTACTTTAGCATTAGATGAGCGAGCGAGACGATTCTATTGGAACTGCGAAAGGAGTTTCGGGGGTTGGCGAGCGAAAGCGAGCAAGGGGCGGAGCCTCTAGTTCATCTTTATTAGTATTAGAGATTGCACGTTCTTCTCCCGAATAAAAATGAAATAAATGCAGTAAAAATATAGATAAACGAATGAAAATAAAGAAATGGAGGATATTATTAAGAAAAACTAAAATATGTATGATTGTGTGTCGGATGCAACACTATCTACAATTAAATTTTCAGAGATGTGGCTTCGAAAGGTTAAAATTTTCAGTATGAACTTTGCTTTTAACAATGTAATTTAGTAGATTTTCAACAAAAACCAACGAATTTTCTCAACTTTTTTAGAAACTCGGGATTTCTTGAAAACTTATATCACAGTCAATTTTTAAGCTACAGACTTGACATTGGACTCAAACTGTAGCAACTTTACACTAGTTTCAATTTGTAAGGGATATTTTTCAGTAGAACCAGCCGTTCAGGATACATCTCGGAAAACATAAAAAAAACAAAATATTTAAAATTTATTTCGCCAACAGGTGGCGCGCATTATGAATCAAAATCTTCGTAATTTTTAATGGAAGAAGATTTTGATTCATTAACGCAAAAAATACTTTATAGTTTTGGTAAAAGTAATACATTCAATAGCGTTTACTAGTCTTATAAGCGACTGCTTTTCAATTCAGAAAATAAAAACAGAACTTCAAAAGAAATTTTATTAAAGATTGAAGCGCACCCATACCCTAAAAACCGATTATGTCCTTTATTTCGGTTTCGTTTATTTAGTTTTCCCAATCACTGATGTTCACCCTAAACATGAGTTCTGTGAAGAATTCTATTTCTTGCGATATTATTGGTATTTTGTCCTTTTTGCACCTCTTAAAGGCTTGTAAATTATTTTACTATCCTTTGACAAACATTTACAATAAAGTGTGTTGAATTTCTGTTTTCAAAAGTAGAAATATGCTTCTATAAATACATAAGGAAATGACAGTTAATGAAAGCGCCCCTAGACTTCGAAATTTCAATTTTTAGATATAATATGTCGTTCCAAAATATACCATATAGTGTTACATACGATTACATGCATAATATATTGTTTCAAAAATTAAAGAAACCACTTAAAGTTGAAAATATTCAAGTGGTTCTTACGTCTCATTAAAGAGTTAGATGATTTCCAACTGATCATATATAAAAGTCTCGTATATCCTTTCATATGTCTTGATATTTGCTAGTTAGAATAAACCGTTTGACTGAATACAAGATTTCAATTCGTCAATTGTTAAAAACAGGGTTTTCTAGCAACACAGGGCTGCTATTCCCAAAATTTCAGTTAATGCTAAGTGGAAATTATTTCAAATGTGTTGAGACATTCTAGATTAAAATGATTCAGATCTGATATTAAGAAGTTCTTACCAGTATTTTAATACGAAAATTTTTAATTTAGAGTTTTAAAATCTTGATTCATCGACGCGTATCAAGTAATGAACTGTGTTTTTATAAATAGCTTGGAATTTTATATCCGGGCTGGTGAAAGCAAAAATATGTAGTAGCACAAAGTACATAGTTTTGGCAGTTAATATGGGCGAATTATGAAATACTTAGAGTTCAAAATGCAAAGCTAAAATTTTTAAGGTTGGATTATTATTAATAATAATGTCCGATATAAGAACAGCAGTTATTGCAAAAATTACGCTAAAACTTTATTTTTAACATTTCACCTAAAATACGGTTTGTAGCAGTCATGACTGGTCATGAGGGCTGCAGTTCCCCTCAAATTATTTTAAAATCTTGTATTTTTGTCTTTATTATTATTTTTTCAAATTCGGAATTCAATGATCAACGAAAATGGCAGAAACGTAAAAAGAAGAAAGAAAATCGATCAACAATTAAGAGACACAGACGAGAGCTGCAAAACTATTTGACGACCCTCCAAAAGCGTCAAAATTTGAGCAGAATGTCGTTCTAATAGGATAATTTCGAAGGAAAACCTGTAAATATCGTAGATTCTTTTCCATTTCTGATTCTTGAAGAAATTTTAAATTTTTTCACAGATCTGTTTCAAGTTATTTAGCGGTAAGAGTTTGACGTTGTCGGTGTGGTATTCAAAAATATTTTTGGGCCTCTTCATACCAAATATAAAGGAAATTTAACTAACATAAAACTGACACTTTACTCTTTTTTTAACCCACCCAGCGGCTCTATGAAAATTTTGAAACATTTGAGAAACGCCAGGTTCGAAAACCCAATTGTACTAGCAAGCGGCAGCAATTTTTAACAATAAGTATTCCCTCCCCTGTCTGCGGTTAGAGTTCTGTGCGATCTCAAAGGAGAGGTTTGACAGTGATTTATACTACTGAGGGTTTCGCTTTAAGGGGAAGGAAAACGGGTTGGCATAGTTGTGAAAAGCAGCCAGTTTTTGTTTGAAGCTTCGCAAATGCTTCGACCATGCTTCGAAAAATACTACACATAATAATAAAATGCATAATTTTTTTGCGTGCGTGCATTTTTTAAAATTATTCATGGAATAATTAATTCAATAGATTGTGTTGGAATATCCTTGTTCATATCGGAAATCTCTTTTACTTATATATTTCAAGAAAATGTACTAATAGATCAAGTAACTCAAAATTACTGTCATGCAATAATTCTTTGTGTATCATCTAAAACAATCATTGCAGTCAGTGGCGAATCTAGGATTCGGGTCGGGGGGGCAGAGGGCATAAAAATTTTGTATTGTCGTGACGAATGTCAAACCTCAAGGCTAAAGTAAACCAAATCTATTTAACTTTACAGACTTTACTCACCTGACAATAAAAATCATAAAGTACAATACAATACTTTCGATAATTTAATAAAAATTACAATGAAATAACTAGCCAAAAAATGTCTTCGACCGCGTCAAAACTACAAATACAAGTGGGATGACTACAAAAGTAGGAAAATTTTCGAGCTTGTATAGCCAGAAAGCAACGTTGAAACGTTTTTATTAATTTTTTAAAAGAGGGAAATTAAGGAAAACAGTTGCAATGATTTTAAATAAAATCAAGAATTCTGGCTTGGCTCTGTAGGGGGGCTGTAGCCCGATAGCCCCCCCGGATTCGCCACTGATTGCAGTAATAGTGTCTTCATGTGCCATATTTGTATATTACTTATATTTGCTTATTTAGAGTCAAAGTGTACAACTTCATTGCCTTGTACAAACAATTATGATAATAGTTTCATTAGTTTGCCATTCATCAGAAGTCTAATTATACAATATTGCATTAACTGCTAATTTCACAAAGTATTTTGCAACAGTATTGCATTCAGTTATATTAACACGTCCTCTTTTTGCTTTTGGAATTTGCGTTAGATACTGTTTTCAACATTATTAAATTTTGACATCAATTTACGATATATAAGTATCTTAGCTCATTGCAGAATTATATTAACGGCATTTTTCATATTTGCATGTTTCAAAGAAATATACTAAACTTCCATGCTATCCAAGTTATCGTTGTAAAATAATCTTTTAATTCTGTTCTCTAGTTAGCATCACAAGATTACATTCAATCTATTTGAGTTAATTTAACGCGTTTGGTAACTTGCATTTATATTTTCCTTTACTCTAAAACCTCTATTGTTTATCGCGTTTTTTACTGACATGTTTTTAAATCTTTGTTAAAATAATTTCTGTAATAGCTACAATAATTTT